>JAYKKM010000512.1:57500-249112 GCA_035772405.1 Chrysogorgia sp. JL179-B06 | reverse complement strand
ACAAACAAGACAACTTGTCAAGATAAGACCACTTGTCAAGACAAGACAAGACAAGACAGGACAAGACAAGACAAGACAACTTGTCAAGACAAGACAACTTGTCAAGGCAAGACAACTTGTCAAGACAAGACAAGACAAGGCAAGACAAGATAAGACAAGACAAGACAAGACAACGTGTCAAGACAATACAAGACAATACAAGACAAGACAAGACAACTTCTCAAGACAAGACAACTTGTCAAGGCAAGACAACTTGTCAAGGCAGGACAACTTGTCAAGACAAGACAAGACAAGACAAGACAAGACAAGACAAGACAAGACAAGACAAGACAAGACAAGACAAGACAAGACAAGACAAGACAAGACAAGACAAGACAAGACAAGACAAGACAAGACAAGACAAGACAAGACAAGACAAGACAAGACAAGACAAGACAAGACAAGACAAGACAAGACAAGACAAGACAAGACAAGACAAGACAAGACAAAACAAAACAAGACAAGACAAGACAAGACAAGACAAGACAAGACAAGACAAGACAAGACAAGACAAGACAAGACAAGACTAGACAAGACAAGACAAGACAAGACAACACAACACAACTTTTCAAGACCAGACAACTTTTCAAGACAAGACAAGACAAGATAAGATAACTAACAAGACAAGACAAGACAAGATAAAAGACAAGACAAGACGAGGCAAGAGAAGACAAGACAAGACAAGACAAGACAAGACCAGACAAGACAAGACAAGACAACTTTTCAAGATAAGACAACTTTTTAATACAAGACAAGACAAGATAAGACAACTTGTCAAGACAAGACAAGACAAGACAATGTGTTAAGACAAGTCAAGACAAGACAAGACGAGACAAGACAAGACAGCACAAGACAAGACAAGACAAGACAACTTGTCAAGTAAATACAAGACAAGACAAGACAAGACAACTTGTCAAGACAAGACAAGACAACTTGTCAAGACAAGACAAGACAACTTGTCAAGACAAGACAAGACAACTTGTCAAGACAAGACAACACAAGACAAGATAACTTGTCAAGACAAGACAAGACGAGACAAGACAACTTGTCAAGACAAGACAAGACAACTAGTCAAGACAAGACAAGACAAGACAAGACAAGACAAAACAAAACAAGACAAGACAAGACAACTTGTCAAGACAAGACAACTTGTCAAGACAAGACAAGACAAGACAAGACAACTTGTGAAGACAAGACAAGACAAGACAAGACAACTTGTCAAGACAAGACAACTTATCAAGACAAGACAACTTGTCAAGACAAGACAACTTGACAAGACAAGACAACTTGTCAAGACAAGACAAGACAACTTGTAATGACAAGATAAGACAAGACAACTTGTCAAGAGAAGACAACACAAGACAAGATAACTTGTCAAGACAAGACAAGACAAGACAAGACAAGACAACTTGTCAAGACAAGACAATTTGTCAAGACAAGACAAGACAAGACAACTTGTCAAGACAAGACAAGACAAGACAACTTGTCAAGACAAGACAAGACAACACAACTTTTCAAGACCAGACAACTTTTCAAGACAAGACAAGACAAGATAAGATAACTAAGAAGACAAGACAAGACAAGATAAAAGACAAGACAAGACGAGGCAAGAGAAGACAAGACAAGACAAGACCAGACAAGACAAGAAAATAACACTTTTCAAGATAAGACAACTTTTTAAGACAAGACAAGACAAGATAAGACAACTTGTCAAGACAAGACAAGACAAGACAAGACAATGTGTCAAGACAAGTCAAGACAAGACAAGACGAGACAAGACAAGACAGCACAAGACAAGACAAGACAAGACAACTTGTCAAGACAATACAAGACAAGACAATACAAGACAACTTGGCAAGACAAGACAAGACAACTTGTCAAGACAAGACAAGACAACTTGTCAAGACAAGACAAGACAACTTGTCAAGACAAGACAACACATGACAAGATAACTTGTCTAGACAAGACAAGACAAGACAAGACAACTAGTCAAGACAAGACAAGACAAGACAAGACAAAACAAAACAAAACAAAACAAGACAAGACAACTTGTCAAGACAAGACAACTTGTCAAGACAAGACAAGACAAGACAACTTGTCAAGACAAGACAAGACAAGATAAGACAACTTGTCAAGACAAGACAAGACAAGACAACTTGTCAAGACAAGACAAGACAAGACAACTTGTCAAGATAAGACCACTTGTCAAGACAAGACAAGACAAGACAGGACAACTTATCAAGACAAGACAAGACAACTTGTCAAGACAAGACAAGACAAAACAAGACAAGACAAGACAAGACAAGATAAGAAAACTTGTCAAGACAAGACAATTTGTCAAGACAAGACAAGACAAGACAAATTGTCAAGACAAGACAACTTGTCAAGACATGACAAGACAAGACAATTTGTCAAGACAATACAAGACAAGATAAGACAAGACAACTTGTCAAGACAAGACAACTTGTCATGACAAGACAAGACAAACAAGAGAAGACCACTTATCAAGACATGACAAGACAAGACAAGACAAGACAACTTGCCAAGACAAGACATCTTGTCAAGACAAGATAAGACAATACAACTTGTCAAGACAAGACAAGACAACTTGTCAAGACAACACAACTTGTCAAGGCAAGACAACTTGTCAAGACAAGACAAGACAAGACAAGACAAGACAAGACAAAACAAGACAAGACAAGACAAGACAAGACAAGACAAGACAAGACAAGACAAGACAAGACAAGACAAGACAAGACAAGACTAGACTAGACAAGACAAGACAAGACAAGACAACACAACACAACTTTTCAAGACCAGACAACTTTTCAAGACAAGACAAGACAAGATAAGATAACTAACAAGACAAGACAAGACAAGATAAAAGACAAGACAAGACGAGGCAAGAGAAGACAAGACAAGACAAGACCAGACAAGACAAGACAAGACAACTTTTCAAGATAAGACAACTTTTTAAGACAAGACAAGACAAGATAAGACAACTTGTCAAGACAAGACAAGACAAGACAATGTGTTAAGACAAGTCAAGACAAGACAAGACGAGACAAGACAAGACAGCACAAGACAAGACAAGACAAGGCAACTTGTCAAGTAAATACAAGACAAGACAAGACAAGACAACTTGTCAAGACAAGACAAGACAACTTGTCAAGACAAGACAAGACAACTTGTCAAGACAAGACAAGACAACTTGTCAAGACAAGACAACACAAGACAAGATAACTTGTCAAGACAAGACAAGACGAGACAAGACAACTTGTCAAGACAAGACAAGACAACTAGTCAAGACAAGACAAGACAAGACAAGACAAGACAAAACAAAACAAGACAAGACAAGACAACTTGTCAAGACAAGACAACTTGTCAAGACAAGACAAGACAATACAACTTGTCAAGACAAGACAAGACAACTTGTCAAGACAAGTAAAGTCAACTTGTCAAGACAAGACAAGACAAGACAAGACAAGACAACTTGTCAAGTCAAGATAAGACAAGACAAGACAACTTGTGAAGACAAGACAAGACAAGACAAGACAACTTGTCAAGACAAGACAACTTATCAAGACAAGACAACTTGTCAAGACAAGACAACTTGACAAGACAAGACAACTTGTCAAGACAAGACAAGACAAGACAACTTGTAATGACAAGATAAGACAAGACAACTTGTCAAGAGAAGACAACACAAGACAAGATAACTTGTCAAGACAAGACAAGACAAGACAAGACAAGACAACTTGTCAAGACAAGACAACTTGTCAAGACAAGACAAGACAAGACAACTTGTCAAGACAAGACAAGACAACTTGTCAAGACAAGACAAGACAAGACAACTTGTCAAGACAAGACAACTTGTCAAGACAAGACAAGAAAAGACAACTTATCAAGACAAGACAAGACAACTTGTCAAGACAAGACAAGACGAAACAAGACAAGACAAGACAAGACAAGACAAGTCAAGACAAGAAAACTTGTCAAGACAAGACAAGAAAAGACGAGACTATACAAGACAAAACAAGACAAGACAAGACAACTTTTCAAGACAAGACAACTTGTCAAGACAAGACAAGACAAGATAAGACAACTTGTCACGACAAGACACGACAACTTGTCAAGGCAACACAACTTGTCAAGGCAAGACAAGACAAGACAAGACAAGACAAGACGAGACAAGACAAGACAAGACAAGACAAGACAACTTTTCAAGACAAGACAACTTTTCAAGACAAGACAACTTTTCAAGACATGACAAGACAAGATAAGACAACTTGTGAAGACAAGACAAGACAAGACAAGACAAGATAATGTGCCAAGACAAGCCAAGACAAGACGAGACGAGACAAGACGAGACGAGACAAGACAAGACAAGAAAAGTCAAGACAACTTTTCAAGTCAAGACAACTTGTCAATACAAGACAACTTTTTAAGACAAGACAAGACAAGGCAAGACAAGACAACTTGTAAAGACAATACAACTTGTCAAGGCAAGACAATTGTCAAGGCAAGACAAGACAATATAAGACAACTTGTGAAGACAAGACAAGACAAGACAAGACAATTTGTCAAGACAAGACAAGACAAGACAAATTGTCAAGACAAGACAACTTGTCAAGACATGACAAGACAAGTCAAGACAATTTGTCAAGACAATACAAGACAAGATAAGACAAGACAACTTGTCAAGACAAGACAACTTGTCATGACAAGACAAGACAAGACAAGAAAACTTATCAAGACATGAGAAGACAAGACAAGACAAGACAACATTTCAAGACAAGACAACTTGTCAAGACAAGACAAGACAAGACAAGACAACTTGTCAAGACAAGACAAGACAAGACAAGACAACTTGTCAAGACAAGACAACTTATCAAGACAAGACAAGACAAGACAAGACAACTTGTCAAAAGAAGACAAGACAAGACAACTTGTCATGACAAGACAAGACAAGACAACTTGTCAAGACAAGACAACTTGTCAAGACAAGACAACTTGTCAAGAGAAGACAAGACAAGACAAGACAACTTGTCATGACAAGACAAGACAAGACAACTTGTCAAGAGAAGACAAGAGAAGACAACTTATCAAGACAACACAACACAACTTGTCAAGACAAGACAAGACGAGACAAGACAAGACAAGACAAGACAACTTGTCAAGACAAGACAACTTGTCAAGGCAAGACAACTTGTCAAGACAAGACAAGACAAGGCAAGACAAGATAAGACAAGACAAGACAAGACAACGTGTCAAGACAATACAAGACAATACAAGACAAGACAAGACAACTTCTCAAGACAAGACAACTTCTCAAGACAAGACAACTTGTCAAGGCAAGACAACTTGTCAAGGCAAGACAACTTGTCAAGACAAGATAAGACAATACAAGACAAGACAAGACAAGACAAGACAAGACAAGACAAGACAAGACAAGACAAGACAAGACAAGACAAGACAAGACAAGACAAGACAAGACAAGACAAGACAAGACAAGACAAGACAAGACAAGACTAGGCTAGACAAGACAAGACAAGACAACACAACTTTTCAAGACCAGACAACTTTTCAAGACAAGACAAGACAAGATAAGATAACTAAGAAGACAAGACAAGACAAGATAAAAGACAAGACAAGACGAGGCAAGAGAAGACAAGACAAGACAAGACCAGACAAGACAAGAAAATAACACTTTTCAAGATAAGACAACTTTTTAAGACAAGACAAGATAAGACAACTTGTCAAGACAAGACAAGACAAGACAAGACAATGTGTCAAGACAAGTCAAGACAAGACAAGACGAGACAAGACAAGACAGCACAAGACAAGACAAGACAACTTGTCAAGTCAATACAAGACAAGACAAGACAACTTGGCAAGACAAGACAAGACAACTTGTCAAGACAAGACAAGACAACTTGTCAAGACAAGACAAGACAACTTGTCAAGACAAGACAACACATGACAAGATAACTTGTCAAGAGAAGACAAGACAAGACAAGACAACTTGTCAAGACAAGACAAGACAACTAGTCAAGACAAGACAAGACAAGACAAAACAAAACAAAACAAGACAAGACAAGACAACTTGTCAAGACAAGACAACTTGTCAAGACAAGACAAGACAAGACAACTTGTCAAGACAAGACAAGATAAGACAACTTGTCAAGACAAGACAAGACAAGACAAGACAAGACAACTTGTCAAGACAAGACAAGACAGGACAACTTGTCAAGATAAGACCACTTGTCAAGACAAGACAAGACAAGACAGGACAAGACAAGACAAGACAACTTGTCAAGACAAGACAACTTGTCAAGGCAAGACAACTTGTCAAGACAACACAAGACAAGGCAAGACAAGATAAGACAAGACAAGACAAGACAACGTGTCAAGACAATACAAGACAATACAATACAAGACAAGACAACTTCTCAAGACAAGACAACTTGTCAAGGCAAGACAACTTGTCAAGGCAGGACAACTTGTCAAGACAAGACAAGACAAGACAAGACAAGACAAGACTAGACAAGACAATACAACACAAGACAACACAACTTTTCAAGACCAGACAACTTTTCAAGACAAGACAAGACAAGATAAGATAACTAAGAAGACAAGACAAGACAAGATAAAAGACAAGACAAGACGAGGCAAGAGAAGACAAGACAAGACCAGACAAGACAAGAAAATAACACTTTTCAAGATAAGACAACTTTTTTAAGACAAGACAAGACAAGATAAGACAACTTGTCAAGACAAGACAAGACAAGACAAGACAATGTGTCAAGACAAGTCAAGACAAGACAAGACGAGACAAGACTAGACAACACAAGACAAGACAAGACAACTTGTCAAGTCAATACAAGACAAGACAAGACAAGACAAGACAACTTGGCAAGACAAGACAAGACAACTTGTCAAGACAAGACAAGACAACTTGTCAAGACAAGACAAGACAACTTGTCAAGACAAGACAACACATGACAAGATAACTTGTCAAGACAAGACAAGACAAGACAACTTGTCAAGACAAGACAAGACAACTAGTCAAGACAAGACAATACAAGACAAAACAAAACAAAACAAGACAAGACAAGACAACTTGTCAAGACAAGACAACTTGTCAAGACAAGACAAGACAACTTGTCAAGACAAGACAAGATAAGACAACTTGTCAATACAAGACAAGACAAGACAACTTGTCAAGACAAGACAAGACAATACAACTTGTCAAGATAAGACCACTTGTCAAGACAAGACAAGACAGGACAAGACAAGACAAGACAACGTGTCAAGACAAGACAACTTGTCAAGGCAAGACAACTTGTCAAGACAAGACAAGACAAGGCAAGACAAGATAAGAAAAGACAAGACGAGACAACGTGTCAAGACAATACAAGACAATACAAGACAAGACAAGACAACTTCTCAAGACAAGACAACTTGTCAAGGCAAGACAACTTGTCAAGGCAGGACAACTTGTCAAGACAAGACAAGACAAGACAAGACAAGACAAGACAAGACAAGACAAGACAAGACAAGACAAGACAAGACAAGACAAGACAAGACAAGACAAGACAAGACAAGACAAGACAACACAAGACAAGACAAGACAACACAAGACAAGACAAGACAAGACAAGACAAGATAAGACAAGACAAGACAAGACAAGACAAGACAAGACAAGACAAGACAAGACAAGACAAGACAAGACTAGACAAGACAAGACAAGACAACACAACACAACTTTTCAAGACCAGACAACTTTTCAAGACAAGACAAGACAAGATAAGATAACTAAGAAGACAAGATAAGACAAGATAAAAGACAAGACAAGACGAGGCAAGAGAAGACAAGACAAGACAAGACCAGACAAGACAAGAAAAGAACACTTTTCAAGATAAGACAACTTTTTAAGACAAGACAAGACAAGATAAGACAACTTGTCAAGACAAGACAAGACAAGACAATGTGTCAAGACAAGTCAAGACAAGACAAGACGAGACAAGACAAGACAGCACAAGACAAGACAAGACAAGACAACTTGTCAAGTCAATACAAGACAAGACAAGACAAGACAACTTGGCAAGACAAGACAAGACAACTTGTCAAGACAAGACAAGACAACTTGTCAAGACAAGACAAGACAACTTGTCAAAACAAGACAACACATGACAAGATAACTTGTCAAGACAAGACAAGATAAGACAAGACAACTTGTCAAGACAAGACAAGACAACTAGTCAAGACAAGACAAGACAAGACAAGACAAGACAAAACAAAACAAAACTAGACAAGACAAGACAACTTGTCAAGACAAGACAACTTGTCAAGACAAGACAAGACAACTTGTCAAGACAAGACAAGACAAGACAACTTGTCAAGACAAAACAAGACAAGACAACTTGTCAAGATAAGACCACTTGTCAAGACAAGACAAGACAGGACAAGACAAGACAAGACAACTTGTCAAGACAAGACAACTTGTCAAGGCAAGACAACTTGTCAAGACAAGACAAGACAAGGCAAGACAAGATAAGACAAGACAAGACAACGTGTCAAGACAACACAAGACAATACAAGACAAGACAAGACAACTTCTCAAGACAAGACAACTTGTCAAGGCAAGACAACTTGTCAAGACAGGACAACTTGTCAAGACAAGACAAGACAAGACAAGACAAGACAAGACAAGACAAGACAAGACAAGACAAGACAAGACAAGACAAGACAAGACAAGACAAGACAAGACAAGACAAGACAAGACAAGACAAGACAAGACAAGACAAGACAAGACAAGACAAGACAAGACAAGACAAGACAAGACAAGACAAGACTAGACAAGACAAGACAAGACAAGACAACACAACTTTTCAAGACCAGACAACTTTTCAAGACAAGACAAGACAATATAAGATAACTAAGAAGACAAGACAAGACAAGATAAAAGACAAGACAAGACGAGGCAAGACAAGACAAGACAAGACAAGACAAGAAAATAACACTTTTCAAGATAAGACAACTTTTTAAGACAAGACAAGACAAGACAAGACAAGATAAGACAACTTGTCAAGACAAGACAAGACAAGACAATGTGTCAAGACAAGTCAAGACAAGACAAGACGAGACAAGACAAGACAGCACAAGACAAGACAAGACAATACAACTTGTCAAGACAATACAAGACAAGACAAGACAAGACAACTTGGCAAGACAAGACAAGACAACTTGTCAAGACAAGACAAGACAACTTGTCAAGACAAGACAAGACAAATTGTCAAGACAAGACAACACATGACAAGATAACTTGTCAAGACAAGACAAGACAAGACAAGACAACTAGTCAAGACAAGACAAGACAAGACAAGACAAAACAAAACAAGACAAGACAAGACAAGACAACTTGTCAAGACAAGACAACTTGTCAAGACAAGACAAGACAACTTGTCAAGACAAGACAAGATAAGACAACTTGTCAAGACAAGACAAGACAAGACAACTTGTCAAGACAAGACAAGACAAGACAACTTGTCAAGATAAGACCACTTGTCAAGACAAGACAAGACAAGACAGGACAACTTATCAAGACAAGACAAGACAACTTGTCAAGACAAGACAAGACAAAACAAAAAAAGACAAGACAAGACAAGACAAGATAAGAAAACTTGTATAGACAAGACAATTTGTCAAGACAAGACAAGACAAATTGTCAAGACAAGACAACTTGTCAAGACAAGACAACTTGTCAAGACATGACAAGACAAGACAATTTGTCAAGACAATACAAGACAAGATAAGACAAGACAACTTGTCAAGACAAGACAACTTGTCATGACAAGACAAGACAAACAAGAGAAGACCACTTATCAAGACATGACAAGACAAGACAAGACAAGACAACTTGCCAAGACAAGACATCTTGTCAAAACAAGATAAGACAATACAACTTGTCAAGACAAGACAAGACAACTTGTCAAGACAACACAACTTGTCAAGGCAAGACAACTTGTCAAGACAAGACAAGACAAGACAAGACAAGACAAGACAAGACAAAACAAGACAAGACAAGACAAGACAAGACAAGACAAGACAAGACAAGACAAGACAAGACAAGACAAGACAAGACAAGACAAGACAAGACAAGACTAGACAAGACAAGACAAGACAACACAACACAACTTTTCAAGACCAGACAACTTTTCAAGACAAGACAAGACAAGATAAGATAACTAACAAGACAAGACAAGACAAGACAAGACGAGGCAAGAGAAGACAAGACAAGACAAGACCAGACAAGACAAGACAAGACAAGACAACTTTTCAAGATAAGACAAATTTTTAAGACAAGACAAGACAAGATAAGACAACTTGTCAAGACAAGACAAGACAAGACAATGTGTTAAGACAAGTCAAGACAAGACAAGACGAGACAAGACAAGACAGCACAAGACAAGACAAGACAAGACAACTTGTCAAGACAATACAAGACAAGACAATACAACTTGTCAAGTCAAGATAAGACAAGACAAGACAACTTGTGAAGACAAGACAAGACAAGACAAGACAACTTGTCAAGACAAGACAACTTATCAAGACAAGACAACTTGTCAATACAAGACAACTTGTCAAGACAAGACAACTTGTCAAGACAAGACAAGACAAGACAAGACAAGACAACTTGTAATGACAAGATAAGACAAGACAACTTGTCAAGAGAAGACAACACAAGACAAGATAACTTGTCAAGACAAGACAAGACAAGACAAGACAAGACAAGACAACTTGTCAAGACAAGACAACTTGTCAAGACAAGACAACTTGTCAAGACAAGACAAGACAAGACAACTTGTCAAGACAAGACAAGACAAGACAACTTGTCAAGCCAAGACAAGACAACTTGTCAAGACAAGACAACTTGTCAAGACAAGACAACTTGTCAAGACAAGACAAGACAAGACAACTTATCAAGACAAGACAAGACAACTTGTCAAGACAAGACAAGACGAAACAAGACAAGACAAGACAAGACAAGACAAGACAAGTCAAGACAAGACAAGTCAAGACAAGAAAACTTGTCAAGACAAGACAAGAAAAGACGAGACTATACAAGACAAAACAAGACAAGACAAGAGAACTTTTCAAGACAAGACAACTTGTCAAGGCAAGACAAGACAAGATAAGACAACTTGTCACGACAAGACACGACAACTTGTCAAGGCAACACAACTTGTCAAGGCAAGACAAGACAAGACAAGACAAGACGAGACAAGACAAGACAAGACAACTGTTCACGACAAGACACGACAACTTGTCAAGGCAACACAACTTGTCAAGGCAAGACAAGACAAGACAAGACAAGACAAGACAAGACAAGACAAGACAAGACAATATAATGTGCCAAGACAAGCCAAGACAAGACGAGACGAGACAAGACGAGACGAGACAAGACAAGACAAGAAAAGTCAAGAGAACTTTTCAAGTCAAGACAACTTGTCAATACAAGACAACTTTTTAAGACAAGACAAGACAAGGCAAGACAAGACAACTTGTAAAGACAATACAACTTGTCAAGGCAAGACAATTGTCAAGGCAAGACAAGACAATATAAGACAACTTGTGAAGACAAGACAAGACAAGACAAGACAATTTGTCAAGACAAGACAAGACAAGACAAGACAAATTGTCAAGACAAGACAACTTGTCAAGACATGACAAGACAAGTCAAGACAATTTGTCAAGACAATACAAGACAAGATAAGACAAGACAACTTGTCAAGACAAGACAACTTGTCATGACAAGACAAGACAAGACAAGAAAACTTATCAAGACATGAGAAGACAAGACAAGACAAGACAACATTTCAAGACAAGACAACTTGTCAAGACAAGACAAGACAAGACAAGACAACTTGTCAAGACAAGACAAGACAAGACAAGAAAACTTGTCAAGACAAGACAACTTATCAAGACAAGACAAGACAAGACAAGACAACTTGTCAAAAGAAGACAAGACAAGACAACTTGTCATGACAAGACAAGGCAAGACAACTTGTCAAGAGAAGACAACTTGTCAAGACAAGACAACTTGTCAAGAGAAGACAAGACAAGACAAGACAACTTGTCATGACAAGACAAGACAAGACAACTTGTCAAGAGAAGACAAGAGAAGACAACTTATCAAGACAACACAACACAACTTGTCAAGACAAGACAAGACGAGACAAGACAAGACAAGACAAGACAACTTGTCAAGACAAGACAACTTGTCAAGGCAAGACAACTTGTCAAGACAAGACAAGACAAGGCAAGACAAGATAAGACAAGACAAGACAAGACAACGTGTCAAGACAATACAAGACAATACAAGACAAGACAAGACAACTTCTCAAGGCAAGACAACTTGTCAAGGCAAGACAACTTGTCAAGGCAAGACAACTTGTCAAGACAAGACAAGACAAGACAAGACAAGACAAGACAATACAATACAAGACAAGACAAGACAACTTCTCAAGGCAAGACAACTTGTCAAGGCAAGACAACTTGTCAAGGCAAGACAACTTGTCAAGACAAGACAAGACAAAACAAGACAAGACAAGACAAGACAAGACAAGACAAGACAAGACAAGACAAGACAAGACAAGACAAGACAAGACAAGACAAGACAAGACAAGACAAGACTACACTAGACAAGACAAGACAAGACAACACAACTTTTCAAGACCAGACAACTTTTCAAGACAAGACAAGACAAGATAAGATAACTAAGAAGACAAGACAAGACAAGATAAAAGACAAGACAAGACGAGGCAAGAGAAGACAAGACAAGACAAGACCAGACAAGACAAGAAAAGAACACTTTTCAAGATAAGACAACTTTTTAAGACAAGACAAGACAAGATAAGACAACTTGTCAAGACAAGACAAGACAAGACAAGACAATGTGTCAAGACAAGTCAAGACAAGACAAGACGAGACAAGACAAGACAGCACAAGACAAGACAAGACAAGACAACTTGTCAAGTCAATACAAGACAAGACAAGACAAGACAAGACAACTTGGCAAGACAAGACAAGACAACTTGTCAAGACAAGACAAGACAACTTGTCAAGACAAGACAAGACAACTTGTCAAGACAAGACAACTTGGCAAGACAAGACAAGACAACTTGTCAAGACAAGACAAGACAACTTGTCAAGACAAGACAAGACAACTTGTCAAGACAAGACAACACATGACAAGATAACTTGTCAAGACAAGACAAGACAAGACAACTTGTCAAGACAAGACAAGACAACTAGTCAAGACAAGACAAGACAAGACAAAACAAAACAAAACAAGACAAGACAAGACAACTTGTCAAGACAAGACAACTTGTCAAGACAAGACAAGACAAGTCAACTTGTCAAGACAAGACAAGATAAGACAACTTGTCAAGACAAGACAAGACAAGACAACTTGTCAAGACAAGACAAGACAACTTGTCAAGATAAGACCACTTGTCAAGACAAGACAAGACAAGACAGGACAAGACAAGACAATACAACTTGTCAAGACAAGACAACTTGTCAAGGCAAGACAACTTGTCAAGACAAGACAAGACAAGGCAAGACAAGATAAGACAAGACAAGACAAGACAACGTGTCAAGACAATACAAGACAATACAAGACAAGACAACTTCTCAAGACAAGACAACTTGTCAAGGCAAGACAACTTGTCAAGGCAGGACAACTTGTCAAGACAAGACAAGACAAGACAAGACAAGACAAGACAAGACAAGACAAGACAAGACAAGACAAGACAAGACAAGACAAGACAAGACAAGACAAGACAAGACAAGACAAGACAAGACAAGACAAGACAAGACAAGACAAGACAAGACAAGACAAGACAAGACAAGACAAGACAAGACAAGACAAGACAAGACAAGACAAGACAAGACAAGACAAGACAAGACAAGACAAGACAAGACAAGACAAGACAAGACAAGACAAGACAAGACAAGACAAGACAAGACAAGACAAGACAAGACAAGACAAGACAAGACAAGACAAGACAAGACAAGACAAGACAAGACAAGACAAGACAAGACAAGACAAGACTAGACTAGACAAGACAAGACAAGACAACACAACTTTTCAAGACCAGACAACTTTTCAAGACAAGACAAGAAAAAGATAAGATAAGTAAGAAGACAAGACAAGACAAGATAAAAGACAAGACAAGACGAGGCAAGAGAACACAAGACAAGACAAGATCAGACAAGACAAGAAAATAACACTTTTCAAGATAAGACAACTTTTTAAGACAAGACAAGACAAGATAAGACAACTTGTCAAGACAAGACAAGACAAGACAAGACAATGTGTCAAGACAAGTCAAGACAAGACAAGACGAGACAAGACAAGACAGCACAAGACAAGACAAGACAAGACAACTTGTCAAGACAATACAAGACAAGACAAGACAAGACAACTTGGCAAGACAAGACAAGACAACTTGTCAAGACAAGACAAGACAACTTGTCAAGACAAGACAAGACAACTTGTCAAGACAAGACAACACATGACAAGATAACTTGTCAAGACAGGACAAGACAAGACAAGACAACTAGTCAAGACAAGACAAGACAAGACAAGACAAGACAAGACAAAACAAAACAAGACAAGACAAGACAACTTGTCAAGACAAGACAACTTGTCAAGACAAGACAAGACAAGACAACTTGTCAAGACAAGACAAGATAAGACAACTTGTCAAGACAAGACAAGACAACTTGTCAAGACAAGACAAGACAAGACAACTTGTCAAGATAAGACCACTTATCAAGAGAAGACAAGACAGGACAACTTATCAAGACAAGACAAGACAACTTGTCAATACAAGACAAGACAAAACAAAACAAGACAAGACAAGACAAGACAAGACAAGACAAGACAAGACAAGACAAGACAAGACAAGACAAGACAAGACAAGACAAGACAAGACAAGACAAGACAAGACAAGACAAGACAAGACAAGACAAGACAAGACAAGACAAGACAAGACAAGACAAGACTAGACAAGACAAGACAAGACAAGACAACACAACTTTTCAAGACCAGACAACTTTTCAAGACAAGACAAGACAAGATAAGATAAGTAAGAAGACAAGACAAGACAAGATAAAAGACAAGACAAGACGAGGCAAGAGAACACAAGACAAGACAAGATCAGACAAGACAAGAAAATAAAACTTTTCAAGATAAGACAACTTTTTAAGACAAGACAAGACAAGACAAGACAAGACAATGTGTCAAGACAAGTCAAGACAAGACAAGACGAGACAAGACAAGACAGCACAAGACAAGACAAGACAAGACAACTTGTCAAGACTATACAAGACAAGACAAGACAAGACAACTTGGCAAGACAAGACAAGACAACTTGTCAAGACAAGACAAGACAACTTGTCAAGACAAGACAAGACAACTTGTCAAGACAAGACAACACATGACAAGATAACTTGTCAAGACAAGACAAGACAAGACAAGACAACTAGTCAAGACAAGACAAGACAAGACAAGACAAGACAAAACAAAACAAAACAAGACAAGACAAGACAACTTGTCAAGACAAGACAACTTGTCAAGACAAGACAAGACAAGACAACTTGTCAAGACAAGACAAGATAAGACCACTTGTCAAGACAAGACAAGACAAGACAACTTGTCAAGACAAGACAAGACAAGACAACTTGTCAAGATAAGACCACTTATCAAGACAAGACAAGACAGGACAACTTATCAAGACAAGACAAGACAACTTGTCAAGACAAGACAAGACAAAACAAGACAAGACAAGACAAGACAAGACAAGATAAGAAAACTTGTCAAGACAAGACAATTTGTCAAGACAAGACAAGACAAGACAAATTGTCAAGACAAGACAACTTGTCAAGACATGACAAGACAAGACAATTTGTCAAGACAATACAAGACAAGATAAGACAAGACAACTTGTCAAGACAAGACAACTTGTCATGACAAGACAAGACAAACAAGACAAGACCACTTATCAAGACATGACAATACAAGACAAGACAAGACAACTTGCCAAGACAAGACATCTTGTCAAGACAAGACAAGACAATACAACTTGTCAAGACAAGACAAGACAACTTGTCAAGACAAGACAACTTCTCAAGACAAGACAACTTGTAAAGACAAGACAAGACAAGACAAGACAAAACAAGACAAGACAAGACAAGACAAGACAAGACAAGACAAGACAAGACAAGACAAGACAAGACAAGACAAGACAACTTTTCAAGACAAGACAACTTTTCAAGACAAGACAAGACAAGATAAGATAACTAACAAGACAAGACAAGACAAGATAAAAGACAAGACAAGACGAGGCAAGAGAAGACAAGACAAGACAAGACCAGACAAGACAAGACAAGACAACTTTTCAAGATAAGACAACTTTTTAAGACAAGACAAGACAAGATAAGACAACTTGTCAAGACAACACAAGACAATGTGTTAAGACAACTCAAGACAAGACAAGACGAGACAAGACAAGAGAGCACAAGACAAGACAAGACAAGACAACTTGTCAAGACAATACAATACAATACAAGACAAGACAAGACAAGACAAGACAACTTGTCAAGACAAGACAAGACAACTTGTCAAGACAAGACAAGACAACTTGTCAAGACAAGACAAGACAAGACAACTTGTCAAGACAAGACAAGACAAGACAACTTGTCAAGATAAGACCACTTATCAAGACAAGACAAGACAGGACAACTTATCAAGACAAGACAAGACAACTTGTCAAGACAAGACAAGACAAAACAAGACAAGACAAGACAAGACAAGATAAGAAAACTTGTCAAGACAAGACAATTTGTCAAGACAAGACAAGACAAGACAAATTGTCAAGACAAGACAACTTGTCAAGACATGACAAGACAAGACAATTTGTCAAGACAATACAAGACAAGATAAGACAAGACAACTTGTCAAGACAAGACAACTTGTCATGACAAGACAAGACAAACAAGAGAAGACCACTTATCAAGACATGACAATACAAGACAAGACAAGACAACTTGCCAAGACAAGACATCTTGTCAAGACAAGATAAGACAATACAACTTGTCAAGACAAGACAAGACAACTTGTCAAGACAACACAACTTGTCAAGGCAAGACAACTTGTAAAGACAAGACAAGACAAGACAAGACAAAACAAGACAAGACAAGACAAGACAAGACAAGACAAGACAAGACAAGACAAGACAAGACAAGACAAGACAAGACAAGACAAGACAATACAAGACAAGACAAGACAAGACAAGACAACACAACACAACTTTTCAAGACCAGACAACTTTTCAAGACAAGACAAGACAAGATAAGATAACTAACAAGACAAGACAAGACAAGATAAAAGACAAGACAAGACGAGGCAAGAGAAGACAAGACAAGACAAGACCAGACAAGACAAGACAAGACAACTTTTCAAGATAAGACAACTTTTTAAGACAAGACAAGACAAGATAAGACAACTTGTCAAGACAAGACAAGACAATGTGTTAAGACAACTCAAGACAAGACAAGACGAGACAAGACAAGACAGCACAAGACAAGACAAGACAAGACAACTTGTCAAGACAATACAATACAAGACAAGACAAGACAAGACAAGACAACTTGTCAAGACAAGACAAGACAACTTGTCAAGACAAGACAAGACAACTTGTCAAGACAAGACAAGACAACTTGTCAAGACAAGACAAGACAACTTGTCAAGACAAGACAAGACAACTTGTCAAGACAAGACAAGACAAGACAAGATAACTTGTCAAGACAAGACAAGACAACTTGTCAAGACAAGACAAGACAACTAGTCAAGACAAGACAAGACAAGACAAGACAAGACAAGACAAGACAAGACAAGACAAGACAAGACAAGACAAGACAAAACAAAACAAGACAAGACAAGACAACTTGTCAAGACAAGACAACTTGTCAAGACAAGACAAGACAATACAACTTGTCAAGACAAGACAAGACAACTTGTCAAGACAAGACAAGTCAACTTGTCAAGACAAGACAAGACAAGACAAGACAAGACAAGACAACTTGTCAAGTCAAGATAAGACAAGACAAGACAACTTGTGAAGACAAGACAAGACAAGACAAGACAACTTGTGAAGACAAGACAAGACAAGACAAGACAACTTGTCAAGACAAGACAACTTGTCAAGACAAGACAACTTGTCAAGACAAGACAACACAAGACAACTTGTAATGACAAGATAAGACAAGACAACTTGTCAAGACAAGACAAGACAAGACAACTTGTAATGACAAGATAAGACAAGACAACTTGTCAAGAGAAGACAACACAAGACAAGATAACTTGTCAAGACAAGACAAGACAAGACAACTTGTCAAGGCAAGACAACTTGTCAAGACAAGACAAGACAAGGCAAGACAAGATAAGACAAGACAAGACAAGATAATGTGCCAAGACAAGACAAGACGAGACAAGACGAGACGAGACAAGACAAGACAAGAAAAGTCAAGACAACTTTTCAAGTCAAGACAACTTGTCAATACAAGACAACTTTTTAAGACAAGACAAGACAAGGCAAGACAAGACAACTTGTAAAGACAATACAACTTGTCAAGGCAAGACAATTGTCAAGGCAAGACAAGACAATATAAGACAACTTGTGAAGACAAGACAAGACAAGACAAGACAATTTGTCAAGACAAGACAAGACAACACAAGACAAATTGTCAAGACAAGACAACTTGTCAAGACATGACAAGACAAGACAAGACAATTTGTCAATACAATACAAGACAAGATAAGACAAGACAACTTGTCAAGACAAGACAACTTGTCATGACAAGACAAGACAAAACAAGAAAACTTATTAAGACATGAGAAGACAAGACAAGACAACTTGCCAAGACAAGACATCTTGTCAAGACAAGACAAGACACTACAACTTGTAAAGACAAGACAAGACAACTTGTCAAGACAAGACAAGTCAACTTGTCAAGACAAGACAAGACAAGACAAGACAAGACAAGACAAGACAAGACAAGACAAGACAAGACAACTTGTCAAGTCAAGACAAGACAAGACAAGACAATTTGTCAAGACAAGACAAGACAAGACAACTTGTCAAGACAAGACAACTTATCAAGACAAGACAACTTGTCAAGACAAGACAACTTGTCATGACAAGACAAGACAAGACAACTTGTCAAGAGAAGACAACTTATCAAGACAAGACAACTTGTCAAGACAAGACAACTTGTCAAGACAAGACAACTTGTCAAAACAAGACAAGACAAGACAAGACAACTTGTCATGACAAGACAAGACAAGACAACTTGTCAAGAGAAGACAAGGGAAGACAACTTATCAAGACAAGACAACACAACTTGTCAAGACAAGACAAGACGAGACAAGACAAGACAAGACAAGACAAGACAAGACAAGACAACTTGTCAAGACAATACAAGACAAGACAAGACAAGACAAGACAAGACAACTTGTCAAGACAAGACAAGACAACTTGTCAAGACAAGACAAGACAACTTGTCAAGACAAGACAAGACAACTTGTCAAGACAAGACAACACATGACAAGACAACTTGTCAAGACAAGACAAGACAAGACATCTTGTAAAGACAAGAAAAAACAACTAGTCAAGACAAGACAAGACAAGACAAGACAAGACAAGACAAGACAAGACAAGACAAGACAAGACAAGACAAGACAACTTGTCAAGACAAGACAACTTGTCAAGACAAGACAAGACAACTTGTCAAGACAAGACAAGACAAGACAACTTGTCAAGACAAGACAACTTGTCAAGACAAGACAAGACAAGACAAGACAACTTATCAAGACAAGACAAGACAACTTGTCAAGGCAAGACAAGACGAAACAAAACAAGACAAGACAAGACAAGACAAGATAAGAAAACTTGTCAAGACAAGATAATTTGTCAAGACAAGACAAGATAAGACAAGACAACTTGTCAAGACAAGACAACTTGTCATGACAAGACAAGACAAACAAAAGAAGACAACTTATCAAGACATGACAAGACAAGGCAAGACAAGACAAGACAAGACAACTTGCCAAGACAAGACATCTTGTCAAGATAAGATAAGACAATACAACTTGTCAAGACAAGACAAGACAACTTGTCAAGACAAGACAACTTGTCAAGGCAAGACAACTTGTCAAGAAAAGACAAGACAAGACAAGACAATACAAGACAAGACAAGACAAGACAAGACTAGACAAGACAAGACAAGACAAGACAAGACAAGACAACACAACTTTTCAAGACCAGACAACTTTTCAAAACAAGACAAGACAAGTTAAGATAACTAACAAGACAAGACAAGACAAGATAAAAGACAAGACAAGACGAGGCAAGAGAAAACAAGACAAGACCAGACAAGACAAGACAAGACAACTTTTCAAGACAAGACAACTTTTCAAGACATGACAAGACAAGGTAAGACAACTTGTGAAGACAAGACAAGACAAGAAAAGATAATGTGCCAAGACAGGACAAGACAAGACGAGACGAGACAAGACGAGACAAGACAAGACAAGACAAGAAAAGACAAGACAACTTTTCAAGTCAAGACAACTTGTCAATACAAGACAACTTTTTAAGACAAGACAAGACAAGGCAAGACAAGACAACTTGTAAAGACAATACAACTTGTCAAGGCAAGACAATTGTCAAGGCAAGACAAGACAATATAAGACAACTTGTGAAGACAAGACAAGACAAGACAATTTGTCAAGACAAGACAAGACAAGACAAGACAAATTGTCAAGACAAGACAACTTGTCAAGACATGACAAGACAAGACAAGACAATTTGTCAAGACAATACAAGACAAGATAAGACAAGACAACTTGTCAAGACAAGACAACTTGTCATGACAAGACAAGACAAGTCAAGACAACTTATCAAGACATGACAAGACAAGACAAGACAAGACAAGACAACTTGTCAAGACAAGACATCTTGTCAAGACAAGACAAGACAATACAACTTGTCAAGACAAGACAAGACAACTTGTCAAGACAAGACAAGTCAACTTGTCAAGACAAGACAAGACAACTTGTCAAGTCAAGACAAGACAAGACAAGACAACTTGTCAAGACAAGACAAGACAAGACAAGACAACTTGTCAAGACAAGACAACTTATCAAGACAAGACAACTTGTCAAGACAAGACAACTTGTCAAGACAAGACAAGACAAGACAACTTGTCAGGAGAAGACAACTTATCAAGACAAGACAACTTGTCAAGACAAGACAACTTGTCAAGACAAGACAACTTGTCAAGACAAGACAAGACAAGACAAATTGTCATGACAAGACAAGACAAGACAAGACAACTTGTCAAGAGAAGACAAGAGAAGACAACTTATCAAGACAAGACAACACAAATTGTTAAGACAAGACAAGACGAGACAACGTGTCAAGACAATACAAGACATTATTATATGTCTTGCGAGTCCGAACTGGCGTTTTTCAACGCTGATTGGCTAACGTGCGGGTCCGTACTTTACCGTACGGACTCGGTGTACGGACCCGCACAAAAAGACAACAGAAGAGAAGACAAGACAAGACAAGACAAGACAAGACAAGACAAGACAAGACAAGACAAGACAAGACAAGACAACTTTTCAAGACAAGACAACTTGTCAAGACAAGACAAGACAAGACAAGACAACTTGTCAATACAAGACAAGACAAGACAAGACAAGACAAGACAAGACAAGACAATGTATCAAGACAAGACAAGACAAGAAGAGAAGAGACAAGACAAGACAGCACAAGACAAGACAAGACAACTTGTCAAGACAATACAAGACAAGACAAGACAACTTGTCAAGACAAGACAAGTCAACTTGTCAAGACAAGACAAGACAAGACAAGTTGTCAAGACAAGACAACTTGTCAAGGCAAGACAACTTGTTAATACAAGACAACTTGTCAAAACAAGACAACTTATCAAGACAAGACAACTTGTCAAGGCAAGACAACTTGTCAAGACAAGTAAAGACAAGACAAGACAAGACGAGGCAAGACAAGACAAGACAAGACCAGAGAAGACAAGACAAGACAACTTTTCAAGACAAGACAACTTTTCAAGACAAGACAAGACAAGATAAGACAACTTGTCAAGACAAGACAAGACAAGACAAGACAAGACAAGACAAGACAAGACAAGACAAGACAAGACAAGACAATGTGTCAAGACAAGACAATACAAGACGAGACAAGACAAGACAGCACAAGACAAGACAAGACAAGACAACTTGTCAAGACAATACAAGACAAGACAAGACAAGACAACTTGTCAAGACAAGACAAGACAACTTGTCAAGACAAGACAAGTCAACTTGTCAAGACAAGACAAGATAAGACAAGACAACTTGTCAAGACAAGACAAGACAAGACAACTTGTAAAGCCAAGACAAGAGAACTAGTCAAGTCAAGACAAGACAAGACAAGACAAGACAAGACAAGACAACTTTTCAAGACAAGACAACTTGTCAAGACAAGACAACTTGTCAACAAAATACAAGACAAGATAAGACAACTTGTCAAGACAAGACAACTTATCAAGACAAGACAACTTGTCAAGACAGGACAACTTGTCAAGACAAGACAAAACAAGACAACTTGTGAAGACAAGACAAGACAAGTCAACTTATCAAGACAAGATAAGACAACTTGTCACGACAAGACAAGGCAAGACAGGACAATACAACTTGTCAAGACAATACAAGACAATACAAGACAAGACAACTTGTTAAGACAAGACAAGACAAGACAAATTGTCATGACAAGACAAGACAAGACAAGACAACTTGTCAAGAGAAGACAAGAGAAGACAACTTATCAAGACAAGACAACACAAATTGTCAAGACAAGACAAGACGAGACAAGACAAGGCAAGACAAGACAAGACAAGACAACTTGTCAAGACAAGACAACTTGTCAAGGCAAGACAACTTGTCAAGACAAGACAAGACAAGACAAGGCAAGACAAGATAAGATAAGACAAGACAAGACAAGACAACGTGTCAAGACAATACAAGACATTATTATATGTCTTGCGAGTCCGAACTGGCGTTTTTGAACGCTGATTGGCTAACGTGCGGGTCCGTACTTTACCGTACGGACTCGGTGTACGGACCCGCACAAAAAGACAACAGAAGAGAAGACAAGACAAGACAAGACAAGACAAGACGAGACAAGACAAGACAAGACAAGACAAGACAAGGCAACTTTTCAAGACAAGACAACTTTTCAAGACAAGACAAGACAAGATAAGACAACTTGTCAATACAAGACAAGACAAGACAAGACAAGACAAGACAAGACAAGACAAGACAATGTATCAAGACAAGACAAGACAAGAAGAGAAGAGACAAGACAAGACAGCACAAGACAAGTCAACTTGTCAAGACAATACAAGACAAGACAAGACAACTTGTTAAGACAAGACAAGTCAACTTGTCAAGACAAGACAAGACAAGACAAGTTGTCAAGACAAGACAACTTGTCAAGGCAAGACAACTTGTTAATACAAGACAACTTGTCAAAACAAGACAACTTATCAAGACAAGACAACTAGTCAAGGCAAGACAACTTGTCAAGACAAGTAAAGCCAAGACAAGACAAGACGAGGCAAGACAAGACAAGACAAGACCAGAGAAGACAAGACCAGACAACTTTTCAAGACAAGACAACTTTTCAAGACAAGACAAGACAAGATAAGACAACTTGTCAAGACAAGACAAGACAAGACAAGACAAGACAAGACAAGACAAGACAAGACAATGTGTCAAGACAAGACAATACAAGACGAGACAAGACAAGACAGCACAAGACAAGACAAGACAAGACAACTTGTCAAGACAATACAAGACAAGACAAGACAAGACAACTTGTCAAGACAAGACAAGACAACTTGTCAAGACAAGACAAGTCAACTTGTCAAGACAAGACAAGATAAGACAAGACAACTTGTCAAGACAAGACAAGACAAGACAACTTGTCAAGACAAGACAAGACAACTAGTCAAGACAAGACAAGACAAGACAAGACAAGACAAGACAACTTTTCAAGACAAGACAACTTGTCAAGACAAGACAACTTGTCAACAAAATACAAGACAAGATAAGACAACTTGTCAAGACAAGACAACTTATCAAGACAAGACAACTTGTCAAGACAGGACAACTTGTCAAGACAAGACAAAACAAGACAACTTGTGAAGACAAGACAAGACAAGTCAACTTATCAAGACAAGATAAGACAACTTGTCACGACAAGACAAGGCAAGACAGGACAATACAACTTGTCAAGACAATACAAGACAATACAAGACAAGACAACTTGTTAAGACAAGACAACTTATCAAGACAAGACAACTTGTCAAGACAAGACAGCTTGTGAAGACAAGACAAGACAAGACAACTGGTCAAGACAAGACAAGACAAGACGAGGCGAGACCATACGAGACGAGACAAGATAAGACAAGACAAGACAACTTGTAAAGACAATACAACTTGTCAAGGCAAGACAAGACAAAACAAGACAAGACAAGACAAGGCAAGACAACTTTTCAAGTCAAGAGAACTTGTCAAGACAAGACAAGACAATATAAGACAAATTGTTAATACAAGACAAGACAAGAAAAGCCAATTTGTCAAGACAAGACAACTTGTCATGACAAGCCAAGTCAAGACAAGACAAGACAACTTATCAAGACATGACAAGACAAGACAAGACAAGTTGTCAAGACACGACAACTTGTCAAGACAAGACAAGCAAGATAACTTGTAAAGACAAGACAAGACAACTTGTCAAGACAAGACAAGTCAACTTGTCAAGACAAGACAAGACAAGACAACTTGTCAAGTCAAGACAAGACAAGACAAGACAGAACAACTTGTTAAGACAAGACAACTTATCAAGACAAGACAACTTGTCAAGATAAGACAAGAGAAGACAAGACAACTTGTCAAGACAAGACAAGACAACTAGTCAAGTCAAGACAATACAAGACAAGACAATACAGGACAAGACAAGACAAGACAAGGCAACTTGTCAAGACAAGACAACTTGTCAAGACAATACAAGACAAGACAAGACAACTTATCAAGACAAGACAACTTGTCAAGAGAAGACAACTTGTCAAGACAAGACAAGACAAGACAACTTGTCAAGACAAGACAAGACAAGGCAACTTGTTAAGAGAAGACAAGACAAGACAACTTTTAATTATCAAGACAATACAAGACAAGACCACTTGTCACGACAAGACGAGACAAGACAAGACAAGACAAGACAAGACAAGTCAACTTGTCAAGACAAGACAAGACAAGACAACTTGTCAAGACAAGACAAGACAACTTGTCAAGACAATACAATACAAGACAAGACAACTTGCCAAGACAAGACAACTTGCCAAGACAAGACAACTTATCAAGGCTACACAACTTGTCAAGACAAGACAACTTGTCAAGACAAGTAAGACAAGACGAGACAAGACAAGACAAGACCAGACAATACAAGACAACTTGTCAATACAAGACAAGACAAGACAAAATAATTTGTCAAGACAAGACAAGACAAGACAACCTGTCAAGACAAGACAACTTGTCAAGACAAGTCAACTTGTCAGGACAAATACAATACAAGACAAGACAACTTGTCAAGACAAGACAAATTATCAAGACAAGACAACTTGTCAAGACAAGACAAGACAAGACAACTTGTCAAGTCAAGACAAGACAAGACTAAACAACTTGTCAAGACAAGACAACTTATCAAGACAAGACAACTTGTCAAGATAAGACAAGACAAGACAAGACAACTTGTCAAGACAAGACAAGACAACTAGTCAAGACAAGACAATACAAGACAAGACAATACAAGACAAGACAAGACAAGACAACTTATCAAGACAAGACAACTTGTCAAGAGAAGACAACTTGTCAAGACAAGACAAGACAAGACAACTTGTCAAGACAAGACAAGACAAGACAACTTGTTAAGAGAAGACAAGACAAGACAACTTATCAAGACAATACAAGACAAGACCACTTGTCACGACAAGACGAGACAAGACAAGACAAGACAAGACAAGACAAGACAAGACAAGACAAGACAAGACAAGATAAGACAAGACAAGACAAGACAAGACAAGTCAACTTGTCAAGACAAGACAAGACAAGACAAGACAACTTGTCAAGACAAGAAACGACAACTTGTCAAGACAATACAATACAAGACAAGACAAGACAACTTGCCAAGACAAGACAACTTGCCAAGACAAGACAACTTATCAAGGCTATACAACTTGTCAAGACAAGACAACTTGTCAAGACAAGTAAGACAAGACGAGACAAGACAAGACAAGACCAGACAATACAAGACAACTTGTCAAGATAAGACAAGACAAGACAAGACAACTTGTCAAGACAAGACAAGACAACTAGTCAAGACAAGACAATACAAGACAAGACAATACAAGACAAGACAAGACAAGACAACTTGTCAAGACAAGACAACTTGTCAAGACAATACAAGACAAGACAACTTATCAAGACAAGACAACTTGTCAAGAGAAGACAACTTGTCAAGACAAGACAAGACAAGACAAGACAACTTGTCAAGACAAGACAAGACAAGACAACTTGTTAAGAGAAGACAAGACAAGACAACTTATCAAGACAATACAAGACAAGACCACTTGTAACGACAAGACGAGACAAGACAAGACAAGACAAGACAAGACAAGACAAGACAAGACAAGACAAGACAAGACAAGACAAGATAAGACAAGACAAGACAAGACAAGACAAGTCAACTTGTCAAGACAAGACAAGACAAGACAAGACAACTTGTCAAGACAAGAAAAGACAACTTGTCAAGACAATACAATACAAGACAAGACAAGACAACTTGCCAAGACAAGACAACTTGCCAAGACAAGACAACTTATCAAGGCTATACAACTTGTCAAGACAAGACAACTTGTCAAGACAAGTAAGACAAGACGAGACAAGACAAGACAAGACCAGACAATACAAGACAACTTGTCAATACAAGACAAGACCAGACAAGACAATTTGTCAAGACAAGACAAGACAAGACAACTTGTGAAGACAAGAAAACTTGTCAAGACAAGACAAGACAAGACAAGACAAGACAAGACAACCTGTCAAGACAAGTCAACTTGTCAAGACAAGTCAACTTGTCAAGACAATACAATACAAGACAAGACAACTTGTCAAGATAAGACAAATTATCAAGACAAGACAACTTGTCAAGACAAGACAACTTGTCAAGACAATACAAGGCACGACAAGACAACTTGTCAAGACAAGACAAGACAAGACAACTTGTCAAGACAAGACAAGACAAGACAACTTGTCAAGACAAGACAACTTGTGAAGACAAGACAATACAAGACAACTAGTCAAGACAAGACAAGAGAAGACGAGACGACACAAGACGAGACGAGACAAAACAAGACAAGACAAGACAATTTATCAAGACAAGACAAGACAAGACAATTTGTCAAGACATGACAAGACAAAACAAGACAAGACATTAAAACTTGTCAAGACAAGACAAGACAAGACAAGACAAGTAAGACATGACAAGACAAAACAAAACAAGACAAGACATGAAAACTTGTCAAGACAAGACAAGACAAGACAACTTGTCAAGACAAGACAACTTTTCAAGACAAGTCAACTTGTCAAGACAATACAATACAAGACAAGACAACTTGTCAAGACAAGACAAATTATCAAGACAAGACAACTTGTCAAGACAAGACAACTTGTCAAGACAAGACAAGACAAGACAAGACAAGTCAAGACAAGACAAGACAAGACAAGACAAGACAAGACAACTTTTCAAGACAAGACAAGTCGAGACAAGACAAGACAAGACAATTTGTCAAGATAAGACAAGACAAGACAACTTGTCAAGACAAGACAAGACAAGACAATTTGTCAAGGCAAGACAAGACAACTTGTCAAGACAAGACAAGACAACTTGTCAAGACAAGACAACTTGTCAAGACAAGACAACTTGTCAAGACAAGACAACTTGTCAAGACAAGACAATACAAGACAAGACAAGACAACTTGTCAAGACAAGACAACTTGTCAAGACAAGACAACTTGTCAAGACAAGACAAGACAACTTGTCAAGACAAGACAAGAAAAGACCAGACCAGACCAGACAAGACAATACAAGACAAGACAAGACAAGACAAGACAAGACAATATAAGACAAGACAAGAAAAGACAAGACAAGACAAGACAAGACAAGACAAGACAACTTGTCAAGACAAGACAAGACAAGACAACTTGTCAAGACAAGACAAGACAAGACAAGTCGAGACAAGACAAGACAGGACAAGACAAGACAAGACAAGACAACTTTTCAAGACAAGACAACTTGTCAAGACAAGACAAGACAAGACAATATAAGACAAGACAAGACAAGACAAGACAAGACAAGACAAGACAAGACAAGACAAGACAAGACAAGACAAGACAAGACAAGACAAGACAAGACAAGACAAGACAAGACAAGACGAAACAAGACAAGACAAGACAAGACAACTTGTCAAGACAAGACAAGACAAGACAAGACAAGACAAGACAAGACAACTTGTCAAGACAAGACAAGACAAGACAACTTGTCAAGACAAGACAAGACAAGACAACTTGTCAAGACAAGACAACTTGTCAAGACAAGACAACTTGTCAAGACAAGACAACTTGTCAAGACAAGACAAGACAAGACAACTTGTCAAGACAAGACATGACAAGACAACTTGTCAAGACAAGACAAGACAACTTGTCAAGACAAGACAAGACAAGACAAGACAAGACAACTTGTCAAGACAAGACAACTTGTCAAGACAAGACAAGACAAGACAAGACAACTTGTCAAGACAAGACAAGACAACTTGTCAAGACAAGACAACTTGTCAAGACAAGACAACTTGTCAAGACAAGACAACTTGTCAAGACAAGACAACTTGTCAAGACAAGACAAGACAAGACAAGACAAGACAACTTGTCAAGACAAGACAACTAGTAAAGACAAGACAAGACAAGACAATATAAGACAAGACAAGACAAGACAAGACAAGACAAGACAAGACAAGACAAGACAAGACAAATTGTCAAGACAAGACAAGACAAGACAACTTGTCAAGACAAGACAAGACAAGACAAGACAAGTCAAGACAAGACAAGACAAGACAAGACAAGACAAGACAAGACAACTTGTCAAGACAAGACAACTTGTCAAGACAAGACAAGACAAGACAATATAAGACAAGACAAGACAAGACAAGACAAGACAAGACAAGACAAGACAAGACAAGACAAGACAAGACAACTTTTCAAGACAAGACAAGACAAGACAAGACAAGACAAGACAAGACAACTTGTCAAGACAAGACAAGACAAGACAACTTGTCAAGACAAGACAAGACAAGACAACTTGTCAAGACAAGACAAGACAACTTGTCAAGACAAGACAACTTGTCAAGACAAGACAAGACAAGACAAGACAACTTGTCAAGACAAGACAACTTGTCAAGACAAGACAAGACAAGACAACTTTTCAAGACAAGACAATACAACTTGTCAAGACAAGACAAGACAACTTGTCAAGACAAGACAAGACAAGACAACTTGTCAAGACAAGACAAGACAAGACAAGACAACTTGTCAAGACAAGACAACTTGTCAAGACAAGACAAGACAAGACAAGACAAGACAACTTGTCAAGACAAGACAAGTCAACTCAAGACAACTTGTCAAGACAAGACAACTTGTCAAGACAAGACAACTTGTCAAGACAAGACAACTTGTCAAGACAAGACAACATTACAGACAAGACAACTTGTCAAGACAAGACAACTTGTCAAGACAAGACAACTTGTCAAGACAAGACAAGACAAGACAACTTGTCAAGACAAGACAAGACAACAAGTCAAGACAAGACAAGACAAGACAAGACAACTTGTCAAGACAAGACAAGACAAGACAAGACAAGACAACTTGTCAAGACAAGACAACTTGTCAAGACAAGACAACTTCTCAAGACAAGACAACTTGTCAAGACAAGACAACATTACAGACAAGACAACTTGTCAAGACAAGACAACTTGTCAAGACAAGACAACTTGTCAAGACAAGACAAGACAAGACAACTTGTCAAAACAAGACAAGACAACTTGTCAAGACAAGACAAGACAAGACAAGACAAGACAAGACAACTTGTCAAGACAAGACAACTTGTCAAGACAATACAAGACAAGACAAGACAACTTGTCAAGACAAGACAACTTGTCAAGACAAGACAACTTGTCAAGACAAGACAACTTGTCAAGACAAGACAAGACAAGACAAGACAAGACAAGACAACTTGTCAAGACAAGACAAGACAAGACAATTTGTCAAGACAAGACAAGACAAGACAAGACAAGACAAGAAAACTTGTCAAGACAAGACAAGACAACTTGTCAAGACAAGACAAGACAACTTGTCAAGACAAGACAAGACAAGACAACTTGTCAAGACAAGACAAGACAAGACAAGACAAGACAACTTGTCAAGACAAGACAACTTGTCAAGACAAGACAACTTGTCAAGACAAGACAACTTGTCAAGACAAGACAACTTGTCAAGACAAGACAACTTGACAAGACAAGACAAGACAAGACAACTTGTCAAGACAAGACAAGACAACTTGTCAAGACAAGACAAGACAAGACAACTTGTCAAGACAAGACAAGACAACTAGTCAAGACAAGACAAGACAAGACAAGACAAGACAAGACAACTTGTCAAGACAAGACAACTTGTCAAGACAAGACAATACAAGACAAGACAACTTGTCAAGACAAGACAACTTATCAAGACAAGACAACTTGTCAAGACAAGACAACTTGTCAAGACAAGACAAGACAAGACAAGACAAGACAAGACAAGACAAGACAAGACAAGACAAGACAAGACAAGACAAGACAAGACAAGACAAGACAAGACAAGACAAGACAAGACAAGACAAGACAAGTCAAGACAAGACAATACAAGACAAGACAAGACAACTTGTCAAGACAAGACAAGACAAGACAAGACAAGACAAGACAAGACAAGACAAGACAAGACAAGACAAGACAACTTGTCAAGACAAGACAAGACAAGACAACTTGTCAAGACAAGACAACTTGTCAAGACAATACAATACAAGACAAGACAAGGCAACTTGCCAAGACAAGACAACTTTTCAAGGCTATACAACTTGTCAAGACAAGACAACTTGTCAAGACAAGTAAGACAAGACGAGACAAGACAAGACAACACCAGACAATACAAGACAACTTGTCAATACAAGACAATACAAGACAAAATAATTTGTCAAGACAAGACAACACAAGACAAGACAATTTGTCAAGACAAGACAAGACAAGACAACTTGTCAAGACAAGACAACTTGTCAAGACAAGACAAGACAAGACAAGACAACCTGTCAAGACAAGACAACTTGTCAAGACAAGACAACTTGTCAAGACAAGACAACTTGTCAAGACAAGACAAGACAAGACAAGACAAGACAAGACAAGACAACTTGTCAAGACAAGACAACTTGTCAAGACAATACAATACAAGACAAGACAACTTGTCAAGACAAGACAAGACAACTTGTCAAGACAAGACAACTTGTCAAGACAAGACAACTTGTCAAGACAAGACAACTTGTCAAGACAAGACAACTTGTCAAGACAAGACAAGACAAGACAAGACAAGACAACTTGTCAAGACAAGACAACTTGTCAAGACAAGACAAGACAAGACAATACAAGACAAGACAAGACAAGACAAGACAAGACAAGACAAGACAAGACAAGACAAATTGTCAAGACAAGACAAGACAAGACAACTTGTCAAGACAAGACAAGACAAGACATGTCAAGACAAGACAAGACAAGACAAGACAAGACAAGACAAGACAACTTGTCAAGACAAGACAACTTGTCAAGACAAGACAAGACAAGACAATATAAGGCAAGACAAGACAAGACAAGACAAGACAAGACAAGACAAGACAAGACAAGACAAGACAAGACAAGACGAGACAAGACAAGACAAGACAAGACAAATTGTCAAGACAAGACAAGACAAGACAAGACAAGACAAGACAAGACAACTTGTCAAGACAAGACAAGACAAGACAACTTGTCAAGACAAGACAAGACAAGACAACTTGTCAAGACAAGACAACTTGTCAAGACAAGACAACTTGTCAAGACAAGACAACTTGTCAAGACAAGACAAGACAAGACAACTTGTCAAGACAAGACAAGACAAGACAAATTGTCAAGACAAGACAAGACAACTTGTCAAGACAAGACAAGACAAGAGAAGACAACTTGTCAAGACAAGACAACTTGTCAAGACAAGACAACTTGTCAAGACAAGACAAGACAAGACAAGACAACTTGTCAAGACAAGACAAGACAACTTGTCAAGACAAGACAACTTGTCAAGACAAGACAACTTGTCAAGACAAGACAACTTGTCAAGACAAGACAACTTGTCAAGACAAGACAAGACAAGACAAGACAAGACAACTTGTCAAGACAATACAACTTGTCAAGACAAGACAAGACAAGACAATACAAGACAAGACAAGACAAGACAAGACAAGACAAGACAAGACAAGACAAGACAAGACAAGACAAATTGTCAAGACAAGACAAGACAAGACAACTTGTCAAGACAAGACAAGACAAGACAAGACAAGTCGAGACAAGACAAGACAAGACAAGACAAGACAAGACAAGACAACTTTTCAAGACAAGACAACTTGTCAAGACAAGACAAGACAAGACAAGACAAGACAAGACAAGACAAGACAAGACAAGACAAGACAAGACAAGACAAGACAAGACAAGACAAGACAAGACAAGACAAGACAAGACAAGACAACACAAGACAAGACAAGACAACTTGTCAAGACAAGACAAGACAAGACAAGACAAGACAAGACAAGACAATTTGTCAAGACAAGACAAGACAAGACAACTTGTCAAGACAAGACAAGACAAGACAACTTGTCAAGACAAGACAAGACAACTTGTCAAGACAAGACAATTTGTCAAGACAAGACAAGACAAGACAAGACAACTTGTCAAGACAAGACAACTTGTCAAGACAAGACAAGACAAGACAACTTTTCAAGACAAGACAAGACAACTTATCAAGACAAGACAAGACAACTTGTCAAGACAAGACAAGACAAGACAACTTGTCAAGACAACACAAGACAAGACAAGACAACTTGTCAAGACAAGACAACTTGTCAAGACAAGACAAGACAAGACAAGACAAGACAACTTGTCAAGACAAGACAAGACAACTTGACAAGACAAGACAACTTGTCAAGACAAGACAACTTGTCAAGACAAGACAACTTCTCAAGACAAGACAACTTGTCAAGACAAGACAACATTACAGACAAGACAACTTGTCAAGACAAGACAACTTGTCAAGACAAGACAACTTGTCAAGACAAGACAAGACAAGACAAGACAAGACAACTTGTCAAGACAAGACAAGACAAGACAACTTGTCAAGACAAGACAAGACAACTTGTCAAGACAAGACAACTTGTCAAGACAAGACAACTTGTCAAGACAAGACAACTTGTCAAGACAAGACAACTTGTCAAGACAAGACAACTTGTCAAGATAAGACAACTTGTCAAGACAAGACAAGACAAGACAAGACAAGACAAGACAAGACAACTTTTCAAGACAAGACAACTTGTCAAGACAAGACAAGACAACTTGACAAGACAAGACAACTTGTCAAGACAAGACAACTTGTCAAGACAAGACAACTTGTCAAGACAAGACAACTTGTCAAGACAAGACAACATTTGAAGACAAGACAACTTGTCAAGACAAGACAACTTGTCAAGACAAGACAACTTGTCAAGGCAAGACAAGACAAGACAAGACAAGACAACTTGTCAAGACAAGACAAGACAAGACAAGACAACTTGTCAAGACAAGACAAGACAACTTGTCAAGACAAGACAACTTGTCAAGACAAGACAACTTGTCAAGACAAGACAAGACAAGACAAGACAACTTGTCAAGACAAGACAACTTGTCAAGACAAGACAACTTGTCAAGACAAGACAAGACAACACAAGACAAGACAAGACAAGACAAGACAACTTGTCAAGACAAGACAACTTGTCAAGACAAGACAAGACAAGACAATATAAGACAAGACAAGACAAGACAAGACAAGACAAGACAAGACAACTTGTCAAGACAAGACAAGACAAGACAAGACAAGACAAGACAAGACAACTTGTCAAGACAAGACAAGACAACTTGTCAAGACAAGACAAGTCAAGACAAGACAAGACAAGACAAGACAACTTGTCAAGACAAGACAACTTGTCAAGACAAGACAAGACAAGACAAGACAAGACAATACAAGACAAGACAAGACAAGACAAGACAAGACAAGACAAGACAAGACAAGCAAGACAAGACAAGACAAGACAACTTGTCAAGACAAGACAAGACAACTTGTCAAGACAAGACAAGACAAGACAAGACAACTTGTCAAGACAAGACAACTTGTCAAGACAAGACAACTTGTCAAGACAAGACAAGACAAGACAAGACAACTTGTCAAGACAAGACAAGACAACTTGTCAAGACAAGACAACTTGTCAAGACAAGACAACTTGTCAAGACAAGACAACTTGTCAAGACAAGACAACTTGTCAAGACAAGACAAGACAAGACAAGACAAGACAAGACAACTTGTCAAGACAAGACAACTAGTCAAGACAAGACAAGACAAGACAATATAAGGCAAGACAAGACAAGACAAGACAAGACAAGACAAGACAAGACAAGACAAATTGTCAAGACAAGACAAGACAAGACAACTTGTCAAGACAAGACAAGACAAGACATGTCAAGACAAGACAAGACAAGACAAGACAAGACAAGACAAGACAACTTTTCAAGACAAGACAACTAGTCAAGACAAGACAAGACAAGACAATATAAGGCAAGACAAGACAAGACAAGACAAGACAAGACAAGACAAGACAAGACAAGACAAGACAAGACGAGACGAGACAAGACAAGACAAGACAACTTGTCAAGACAAGACAAGACAAGACAAGACAACTTGTCAAGACAAGACAAGACAAGACAACTTGTCAAGACAAGACAAGACAAGACAACTTGTCAAGACAAGACAACTTGTCAAGACAAGACAACTTGTCAAGACAAGACAACTTGTCAAGACAAGACAAGACAAGACAACTTGTCAAGACAAGACAAGACAAGACAACTTGTCAAGACAAGACAAGACAACTTGTCAAGACAAGACAAGACAAGACAAGACAAGGAAACTTGTCAAGACAAGACAACTTGTCAAGACAAGACAACTTGTCAAGACAAGACAAGACAAGACAACTTGTCAAGACAAGACAAGACAAGACAAATTGTCAAGACAAGACAAGACAACTTATCAAGACAAGACAAGACAAGACAACTTGTCAAGACAAGACAACTTGTCAAGACAAGACAACTTGTCAAGACAAGACAAGACAAGACAAGACAACTTGTCAAGACAAGACAAGACAACTTGTCAAGACAAGACAACTTGTCAAGACAAGACAACCTGTCAAGACAAGACAACTTGTCAAGACAAGACAACTTGTCAAGGCAAGACAAGATAAGACAAGACAAGACAACTTTTTAAGACAAGACAACTAGTCAAGACAAGACAAGACAAGACAATATAAGTCAAGACAAGACAAGACAAGACAAGACAAGACGAGACAAGACAAGACAAGACAACTTGTCAAGACAAGACAAGACAAGACAACTTGTCAAGACAAGACAAGACAAGACAAGACAAGTCGAGACAAGACAAGACAAGACAAGACAAGACAAGACAAGACAAGACAAGACAACTTGTCAAGACAAGACAACTTGTCAAGACAAGACAAGACAAGACAAGACAAGGCAAGACAAGACAAGACAAGACAAGACAAGACAAGACAAGACAAGACAAGACAAGACAAGACAAGACAAGACAAGACAAGACAAGACAAGACAAGACAACTTGTCAAGACAAGACAAGACAAGACAAGACAAGACAAGACAAGACAAGACAACTTGTCAAGACAAGACAAGACAAGACAACTTGTCAAGACAAGAGAAGACAAGACAATATAAGACAAGACAAGACAAGACAAGACAAGACAAGACAAGACAAGACAAGACAAGACAAGACAAGACAAGACAAGACAAGACAAGACAAGACAAGACAAGACAAGACAAGACAAGACAAGACGAGACAAGACAAGACAAGACAAATTGTCAAGACAAGACAAGACAAGACAAGACAAGACAAGACAAGACAACTTGTCAAGACAAGACAAGACAAGACAACTTGTCAAGACAAGACAAGACAAGACAACTTGTCAAGACAAGACAACTTGTCAAGACAAGACAACTTGTCAAGACAAGACAACTTGTCAAGACAAGACAACTTGTCAAGACAAGACAAGACAAGACAACTTGTCAAGACAAGACAAGACAAGACAAATTGTCAAGACAAGACAAGACAACTTATCAAGACAAGACAAGACAAGACAAGACAAGACAACTTGTCAAGACAAGACAACTTGTCAAGACAAGACAACTTGTCAAGACAAGACAAGACAAGACAAGACAGCTTGTCAAGACAAGACAAGACAACTTGTCAAGACAAGACAACTTGTCAAGACAAGACAACCTGTCAAGACAAGACAACTTGTCAAGACAAGACAACTTGTCAAGACAAGACAAGACAAGACAAGACAAGACAAGACAAGACAACTTTTCAAGACAAGACAACTAGACAAGACAAGACAAGACAAGACAATATAAGGCAAGACAAGACAAGACAAGACAAGACAAGACAAGACAAGACAAGACAAGACAAGACAACTTGTCAAGACAAGACAAGACAAGACAACTTGTCAAGACAAGACAAGACAAGACAAGTCAAGACAAGACAAGACAAGACAAGACAAGACAAGACAAGACAACTTTTCAAGACAAGACAACTTGTCAAGACAAGACAAGACAAGACAATATAAGACAAGACAAGACAAGACAAGACAAGACAAGACAAGACAAGACAAGACAAGACAAGACAAGACAAGACAAGACAAGACAACTTGTCAAGACAAGACAAGACAAGACAAGACAAGACAAGACAAGACAATTTGTCAAGACAAGACAAGACAAGACAACTTGTCAAGACAAGACAAGACAAGACAATTTGTCAAGACAAGACAAGAAAACTTGTCAAGACAAGACAACTTGTCAAGACAAGACAAGACAAGACAAGACAACTTGTCAAGACAAGACAACTTGTCAAGACAAGACAAGACAAGACAACTTTTCAAGACAAGACAAGACAACTTGTCAAGACAAGACAAAGACAACTTGTCAAGACAAGACAAGACAAGACAACTTGTCAAGACAAGACAAGACAAGACAAGACAACTTGTCAAGACAAGACAACTTGTCAAGACAAGACAAGACAAGACAAGACAAGACAACTTGTCAAGACAAGACAAGACAACTTGACAAGACAAGACAACTTGTCAAGACAAGACAACTTGTCAAGACAAGACAACTTGTCAAGACAAGACAACTTGTCAAGACAAGACAACATTACAGACAAGACAACTTGTCAAGACAAGACAGCTTGTCAAGACAAGACAACTTGTCAAGACAAGACAAGACAAGACAAGACAAGACAACTTGTCAAGACAAGACAAGACAAGACAAGACAATTTGTCAAGACAAGACAAGACAACTTGTCAAGACAAGACAACTTGTCAAGACCAGACAACTTGTCAAGACAAGACAACTTGTCAAGACAAGACAACTTGTCAAGACAAGACAACTTGTCAAGACAAGACAACTTGTCAAGACAAGACAAGACAAGACAAGACAAGACAAGACAACTTTTCAAGACAAGACAAGACAACTTGTCAAGACAAGACAATACATTACAATTTGTCAAGACAAGACAACTTATCAAGACAAGACAAAAGAAGACAACTTCTCAAGACAAGACAACTTGTCAAGATAAGACAAGACAAGACAACTTGTCAAGACAAGACAGCTTGTCAAGACAAGACAACTTGTCAAGACAAGACAAGACAAGACAAGACAACTTGTCAAGACAAGACAAGACAAGACAAGACAATTTGTCAAGACAAGACAAGACAACTTGTCAAGACAAGACAACTTGTCAAGACAAGACAACTTGTCAAGACAAGACAACTTGTCAAGACAAGACAACTTGTCAAGACAAGACAACTTGTCAAGACAAGACAACTTGTCAAGACAAGACAAGACAACATAAGACAAGACAAGACAAGACAAGACAACTTTTCAAGACAAGACAACTAGTCAAGACAAGACAAGACAAGACAATATAAGACAAGACAAGACAAGACAAGACAAGACAAGACAAGACAAGACAAGACAAGACAAGACGAGACAAGACAAGACAAGACAACTTGTCAAGACAAGACAAGACAAGACAAGTCGAGACAAGACAAGACAAGACAACTTTTCAAGACAAGACAAGACAACTTGACAAGACAAGACAAGACAAGTCAACTTGTCAAGACAAGACAACTTGTCAAGACAAGACAAGACAAGACAACTTGTCAAGACAATACAAGACAAGACAAGACAAGACAAGACAAGACAAGACAAGACAAGACAAGACAAGACAAGACAAGACAAGACAAGACAAGACAAGACAAGACAAGACAAGACAACTTGTCAAGACAAGACAAGACAACTTGTCAAGACAAGACAAGACAAGACAAGACAACTTGTCAAGACAAGACAACTTGTCAAGACAAGACAACTTGTCAAGACAAGACAAGACAAGTCAAGACAACTTGTCAAGACAAGACAAGACAACTTGACAAGACAAGACAAGACAACTTGTCAAGACAAGACAACTTGTCAAGACAAGACAACTTGTCAAGACAAGACAACTTGTCAAGACAAGACAAGATAAGACAAGACAAGACAAGACAAGACAACTTGTCAAGACAAGACAACTAGTCAAGACAAGACAAGACAAGACAATATAAGGCAAGACAAGATAAGACAAGACAAGACAAGACAAGACAAGACAAGACAACTTGTCAAGACAAGACAAGACAAGACAACTTGTCAAGTCAAGACAAGACAAGACATGTCAAGACAAGACAAGACAAGACAAGACAAGACAAGACAAGACAACTTTTCAAGACAAGACAACTTGTCAAGACAAGACAAGACAAGACAATATAAGACAAGACAAGACAAGACAAGACAAGACAAGACAAGACAAGACAAGACAAGACAAGACAAGACAAGACAAGACAAGACAAGACAAGACAAGACAAGACAAGACAAGACAAGACAAGACAAGACAAGACAAGACAAGACAACTTGTCAAGACAAGACAAGACAAGACAAGACAAGACAAGACAACTTGTCAAGACAAGCAAGACAAGACAACTTGTCAAGACAAGACAAGACAAGACAACTTGTCAAGACAAGACAACTTGTCAAGACAAGACAACTTGTCAAGACAAGACAACTTGTCAAGACAAGACAAGACAAGACAACTTGTCAAGACACGACAAGACAAGACAACTTGTCAAGACAAGACAAGACAACTTGTCAAGACAAGACAAGACAAGACAAGACAACAACTTGTCAAGACAAGACAACTTGTCAAGACAAGACAACTTGTCAAGACAAGACAACCTGTCAAGACAAGACAACTTGTCAAGACAAGACAAGACAAGACAAGACAAGACAAGACAAGACAAGACAACTTGTCAAGACAAGACATCTAGTAAACAAAAGACAAGACAAGACAATACAAGACAAGACAAGACAAGACAAGACAAGACAAGACAAGACAAGACAAGACAACTTGTCAAGACAAGACAAGACAAGACAACATGTCAAGACAAGACAAGACAAGACAAGACAAGTCAAGACAAGACAAGACAAGACAAGACAAGACAAGACAACTTTTCAAGACAAGACAACTAGTCAAGACAAGATAAGACAAGACAATATAAGGCAAGACAAGACAAGACAAGACAAGACAAGACAAGACAAGACAAGACAAGACAAGACAAGACAAGACAACTTGTCAAGACAAGACAAGACAAGACAAGACAAGACAAGACAAGACAAGACAAGACAAGACAAGACAAGACAAGACAAGACAAGACAAGACAAGACAAGACAAGACAAGACAAGACAAGACAAGACAAGACAAGACAAGACAAGACAAGACAAGACAAGACAAGACAAGACAAGACAATGCGTCAAGACAAGACAAGACAAGACAAGACAATGCGTCAAGACAAGACAAGACAAGACGAGACAAGACAAGACAGCACAAGACAAGACAAAACAAGACAAGACAACTTGTCAAGACAATACAAGACAAGACGAGACAAGACAACTTGTCAAGACAAGACAAGACAACTTGTGAAGACAAGACAAGTCAACTTTTCAAGACAAGACAAGACAAGACAAGACAAGACAACTTGTTAAGACAAGACAAGACAAGACAACTTGTCAAGCCAAGACAAGAGAACTAGTCAAGACAAGACAAGACAAGACAAGACAAGACAAGACAAGACAAGACAAGACAAGACAAGACAACTTTTCAAGACAAGACAACTTGTCAAGACAAGACAACTTGTCAATAAAATACAAGACAAGATAAGACAACTTGTCAAGACAAGACAACTTATCAAGACAAGACAACTTGTCAAGACAGGACAACTTGTCAAGACAAGACAAGACAAGACAACTTGTCAAGACAAGACAAGACAAGTCAACTTATCAAGACAAGATAAGACAACTTGTCACGACAAGACAAGGCAAGACAAGACAAGACAACTTGTCAAGACAATACAAGACAAGACAAGACAAGACGACTTGTCAAGACAAGACAACTTATCAAGACAAGACAACTTGTCAAGACAAGACAACTTGTGAAGACAAGACAAGACAAGACAACTAGTCAAGACAAGACAAGACAAGACGAGGCGAGACAAGACAAGACAAGACAAGACAAGACAAGACAAGACAAGACAACTTTTCAAGACAAGACAACTTGTCAAGACAAGACAACTTGTCAATAAAATACAAGACAAGATAAGACAACTTGTCAAGACAAGACAACTTATCAAGACAAGACAACTTGTCAAGACAGGACAACTTGTCAAGACAAGACAAGACAAGACAACTTGTCAAGACAAGACAAGACAAGTCAACTTATCAAGACAATATAAGACAACTTGTCACGACAAGACAAGGCAAGGCAAGACAAGACAAGACAACTTGTCAAGACAATACAAGACAAGACAAGACAAGACGACTTGTCAAGACAAGACAACTTATCAAGACAAGACAACTTGTCAAGACAAGACAACTTGTGAAGACAAGACAACTAGTCAAGACAAGACAAGACAAGACGAGGCGAGACAAGACAAGACAAGACAAGACAAGACAAGACAAGACAAGACAAGACAACTTTTCAAGACAAGACAACTTGTCAAGACAAGACAACTTGTCAATAAAATACAAGACAAGATAAGACAACTTGTCAAGACAAGACAACTTATCAAGACAAGACAACTTGTCAAGACAGGACAACTTGTCAAGACAAGACAAGACAAGACAACTTGTCAAGACAAGACAAGACAAGTCAACTTATCAAGACAAGATAAGACAACTTGTCACGACAAGACAAGGCAACTTGTCAAGACAATACAAGACAAGACAAGACAACTTGTCAAGACAATACAAGACAAGACAAGACAAGACGACTTGTCAAGACAAGACAACTTATCAAGACAAGACAACTTGTCAAGACAAGACAACTTGTGAAGACAAGACAAGACAAGACAAGAACTAGTCAAGACAAGACAAGACAAGACGAGGCGAGACAAGACGAGATGAGACAAGATAAGACAAGACAAGACAACACGAGACAAGACAAGACAGCACAAGACAAGACAAGACAAGACAAGACAAGACAAGTTGTCAAGACAAGATAAGACAAGACAAGACAAAAACAACTTGTAAAGACAATACAACTTGTCAAGGCAAGATAACTTGTCAAGGCAAGACAAGACAAAACAAAACAAGACAAGACAAGACAAGGCGAGACAACTTTTCAAGTCAAGACAACTTGTCAAGACAAGACAAGACAATATAAGACAAATTGTTAATACAAGACACGACAAGAAAAGACAATTTGTCAAGACAAGACAAGTCAAGACAAGATAAGACAACTTATCAAGACATGACAAGACAAGACAAGACAACTTGTCAAGACAAGACAACTTGTCAAGACAAGACAAGACAAGACAACTTGTAAAGACAAGACAAGACAACTTGTCAAGACAAGACAAGTCAACTTGTCAAGACAAGACAAGACAAGACAACTTGTCAAGTCAAGACAAGACAAGAAAAGACAGAACAACTTGTCAAGACAAGACAACTTATCAAGACAAGGCAACTTGTCAAGATAAGACAAGACAAGACAAGACAACTTGTCAAGACAAGACAAGACAACTAGTCAAGACAAGACAATACAAGACAAGACAATACAAGACAAGACAAGACAAGATAAGACAAGACAACTTGTCAAGACAAGACAACTTGTCAAGACAATACAAGACAAGACAACTTATCAAGACAAGACAACTTGTCAAGAGAAGACAACTTGTCAAGTCAAGACAAGACAAGACGACTTGTCAAGACAAGACAAGACAAGACAACTTGTCAAGACAAGACAACTTGTGAAGACAAGACAATACAAGACAACTAGTCAAGACAAGACAAGAGAAGACGAGACGACACAAGATGAGACGACACAAAACAAGACAAGACAAGACAATTTATCAAGACAAGACAAGACAAGACAATTTGTCAAGACATGACAAGACAAAACAAGACAAGACATTAAAACTTGTCAAGACAAGACAAGACAAGACAACTTGTCAAGGCAAGATAAGACAAGACAAGACAAGACAAGACAAGTAAGACATGACAAGACAAAACAAGACAAGACATGAAAACTTGTCAAGACAAGACAAGACAACTTGTCAAGACAAGACAACTTTTCAAGACAAGTTAACTTGTCAAGACAATACAACTTGTCAAGACAATACAAGACACGACAAGACAACTTGTCAAGACATGACAAGACAAGACAACTTGTCAAGACAAGACAAGACAACTTGTCAAGACAAGACAACTTGTCAAGACAAGACAATACAAGACAACTAGTCAAGACAAGAGAAGACGAGACGACACAAACACGAGACGAGACAAAACAAGACAAGACAAGACAATTTATCATGACAAGACAAAACAAGACAAGACATTAAAAATTGTCAAGACAAGACAAGACAAGACAACTTGTCAAGACAAGACAACTTGTCAAGGCAAGACAATACAAGACAAGACAAGTAAGACATGACAAGACAAAACAAGACAAGACATGGAAACTTGTCAAGACAAGACAAGACAAGACAACTTGTCAAGACAAGACAACTTTTCAAGACATGACAAGACAAGACAAGACAGCTTGTAAAGACAAGACAAGACAAGACAAGACAATGTGCCAAGACAAGACAAGACAAGATAAGACAACTTGTCACGACAAGACAAGGCAAGGCAAGGCAAGACAAGACAAGACAAGACAAGACAAGACAATACTACTTGTCAAGACAATACATGACGAGACGAGACAAGACAAGACAACTTTTCAAGACAAGACAAGACAAGACAATACTACTTGTCAAGACAAGAACTAGTCAAGACAAGACAAGACAAGACGAGGCGAGACAAGACGAGATGAGACAAGATAAGACAAGACAAGACAACACGAGACAAGACAAGACAGCACAAGACAAGACAAGACAAGACAAGACAAGTTGTCAAGACAAGATAAGACAAGACAAGACAAAAACAACTTGTAAAGACAATACAACTTGTCAAGGCAAGATAACTTGTCAAGGCAAGACAAGACAAAACAAAACAAGACAAGACAAGACAAGGCGAGACAACTTTTCAAGTCAAGACAACTTGTCAAGACAAGACAAGACAATATAAGACAAATTGTTAATACAAGACACGACAAGAAAAGACAATTTGTCAAGACAAGACAAGTCAAGACAAGATAAGACAACTTATCAAGACATGACAAGACAAGACAAGACAACTTGTCAAGACAAGACAACTTGTCAAGACAAGACAAGACAAGACAACTTGTAAAGACAAGACAAGACAACTTGTCAAGACAAGACAAGTCAACTTGTCAAGACAAGACAAGACAAGACAACTTGTCAAGTCAAGACAAGACAAGAAAAGACAGAACAACTTGTCAAGACAAGACAACTTATCAAGACAAGGCAACTTGTCAAGATAAGACAAGACAAGACAAGACAACTTGTCAAGACAAGACAAGACAACTAGTCAAGACAAGACAATACAAGACAAGACAATACAAGACAAGACAAGACAAGATAAGACAAGACAACTTGTCAAGACAAGACAACTTGTCAAGACAATACAAGACAAGACAACTTATCAAGACAAGACAACTTGTCAAGAGAAGACAACTTGTCAAGTCAAGACAAGACAAGACGACTTGTCAAGACAAGACAAGACAAGACAACTTGTCAAGACAAGACAACTTGTGAAGACAAGACAATACAAGACAACTAGTCAAGACAAGACAAGAGAAGACGAGACGACACAAGATGAGACGACACAAAACAAGACAAGACAAGACAATTTATCAAGACAAGACAAGACAAGACAATTTGTCAAGACATGACAAGACAAAACAAGACAAGACATTAAAACTTGTCAAGACAAGACAAGACAAGACAACTTGTCAAGGCAAGATAAGACAAGACAAGACAAGACAAGACAAGACAAGTAAGACATGACAAGACAAAACAAGACAAGACATGAAAACTTGTCAAGACAAGACAAGACAACTTGTCAAGACAAGACAACTTTTCAAGACAAGTTAACTTGTCAAGACAATACAACTTGTCAAGACAATACAAGACACGACAAGACAACTTGTCAAGACATGACAAGACAAGACAACTTGTCAAGACAAGACAAGACAACTTGTCAAGACAAGACAACTTGTCAAGACAAGACAATACAAGACAACTAGTCAAGACAAGAGAAGACGAGACGACACAAACACGAGACGAGACAAAACAAGACAAGACAAGACAATTTATCATGACAAGACAAAACAAGACAAGACATTAAAAATTGTCAAGACAAGACAAGACAAGACAACTTGTCAAGACAAGACAACTTGTCAAGGCAAGACAATACAAGACAAGACAAGTAAGACATGACAAGACAAAACAAGACAAGACATGGAAACTTGTCAAGACAAGACAAGACAAGACAACTTGTCAAGACAAGACAACTTTTCAAGACATGACAAGACAAGACAAGACAGCTTGTAAAGACAAGACAAGACAAGACAAGACAATGTGCCAAGACAAGACAAGACAAGATAAGACAACTTGTCACGACAAGACAAGGCAAGGCAAGGCAAGACAAGACAAGACAAGACAAGACAAGACAATACTACTTGTCAAGACAATACATGACGAGACGAGACAAGACAAGACAACTTTTCAAGACAAGACAACTTGTCAAGACAAGACAAGACAAGGCAAGACAAGACAAGACAACTTGTCAAGACATGACAAGACAAGACAACTTGTCAAGACAAGACAAGACAACTTGTCAAGACAAGACATCTTGTCAAGACAATACAAGACAAGACAAGACAACTTGTCAAGACAAGACAACTTATCAAGACAAGACAACTTGTCAAGACAAGACAAGACAAGAGAAGACAACATGTCATGACAAAACAAGACAAGACAACTTGTCAAGAGAAGACAAGACAAGACAAGATAACTTTTCAAGACAAGACAACTTGTCAAGATAAGACAAGACAAGATAAGACAACTTGTCACGACAAGACAAGGCAAGACAAGACAAGACAAGAAAAGACAAGACAAGACAAGACAAGACAGGACAACTTTTCAAGACAAGACAAGTCAACATGTCAAGACAGGACTAGACAACTGGTCATGACAAGACAAGACAAGACAAATTGTCAAGACATGACAAGACAAGACAAGACAAGACAACTTGTCAAGACAAGATAACTTGTCAAGACAAGACAAGAAAAGACAACTTGTCAAAACAAGACAAGACAACTAGTCAAGACAAGACAAGACAAGAAAAGACAAGACAAGACAACTTGTCAAGACAAGACAACTTGTCAAGACAATACAATACAAGACAAGACAACTTGTCAAGACAAGACCACTTATCAAGACAAGACAACTTGTCAAGACAAGACAACTTGTCATGACAAGACAAGACAAGACAAGATAAGACAAGACAAGAAAAGACAAGACAAGACAAGACAAGGCAAGACAAGACAATACAAGACAAGACAAGACAACTTGTCAAGACAGGACAAGACAAGACAAGACAAGACAAGACAAGACAACACAAGACAAGACAAGACAAGACAAGACAAGTCAACTTGTCAAGACAAGACAAGACAAGACAACTTGTCAAGACAAGACAACTTGTCAAGACAAGACAAGACAAGGCAAGACAAGACAAGACAACTTGTCAAGACAAGACAACTTGTCAAGACAAGACAACTTGTCAAGACAAGACAAGACAACTTGTCAAGACAAGACATCTTGTCAAGACAATACAAGACAAGACAAGACAACTTGTCAAGACAAGACAACTTATCAAGACAAGACAACTTGTCAAGACAAGACAAGACAAGAGAAGACAACATGTCATGACAAGACAAGACAACAACTTGTCAAGACAAGACAAGAACAAGACAAGACAAGAAGACAAGACAAGACAAGACAAGACAAGACAAGACAAACAAGACAAAGACAAGACAAGAAGACAAGACAAAAAAGACAACAAGACAAGACAAGACAAGACAGGACAAGACAAGACAAGACAACAAGACAAGACAAGACAAGACAAGACAAGACAAACAAGACAAGACAAGACAAGACAAGTCAAGACAAGACAAGACAAGACAAAGACAAGACAAGACAAGACAACTTGTCAAGACAAGACAAGAAAAGACAACTTGTCCAAGAAAGACAAGACAAGACAAGACAAGACAAGACAAGAACAAGACAAGACAAGACAAGACAAGACAAGACAAGACAAGACAAGACAACAACTTGTCAAGACAAGACAAGAAGACAAGACAACTTGTCAAGACAAGACAAACAAGACAAGACAAGACAAGACAAGACAAGACAAGACAAGACAAGACAAGACAAGACAAGACAAGACAAGACAAGACAAGACAATACAAGACAAGACAAGACAAGACAAGAGGACAAGACAAGACAAGACAAGACAAGACAAACAAGACAAGACAAGACAAGACAAGACAAGACAAACAAACAAGACAATACAAGACAAGACAAACAAGAGACAAGACAAGACAATACAAGACAAACAAGACAAGACAAGACAAGAAAGACAAAAGACAAGACAAGACAAGTCAGACAAACAAGACAACAGACAATACAAGACAACATGTCAAGACAAGACAAGACAAGGCCAAGACAACTTGTCAAGACAAGACAAGACAAGACAAGACAACATGTCATGACAAGACAAGACAATACAACTTGTCAAGAGAAGACAAGACAAGACAAGATAACTTTTCAAGACAAGACAACTTGTCAAGATAAGACAAGACAAGACAATTTGTCAAGACATGACAAGACAAGACAACTTGTCAAGAGAAGATAAGACAATACAATTTGTCAAGACAAGACAATAAAACTTGTCAAGACAAGACAACTTGTCAAGACAAGACAAGACAAGACAAGACAACTTGTCAAGACTAAACAACTTGTCAAGACAAGAGAAGACAAGACAACTTTTCAAGATAAGACAAGACAACTTATCAAGACAAGACAAGACAATTTGTCAAGACAAGACAAGACCAGACAACTTATCAAGACAAGATAAGACAAGAGAAGACAACTTGTCAAGACAAGACAACTTGTCAAGACAAGACAAGACAAAACAAGACAGCTTGTCAAGACGAGACAAGACAACTTGACAAGACAAGACAACTTGTCAAGTCAAGACAACTTGTCAAGACAAGACAACTTCTCAAGACAAGACAACTTGTCAAGACAAGACAACTTTAAAGACAACACAACTTGTCAAGACAAGACAGCTTCTCAAGGCAAGACAACTTGTCAAGGCAAGACAAGACAAGACAAGACAACTTGTCAAGACAAGACAAGACAATTTGTCAAGACAAGACAAGACAACTTGTCAAGACAAGACAACTTGTCAAGACAAGACAACTTGTCAAGACAAGACAACTTGTCAAGATCTGACAACTTGTCAAGGCAAGACAAGACAACACAAGACAAGACAAGACAACTTTTCAAGACAAGACAACTAGTCAAGACAAGACAAGACAAGACAAGACAATATAAGACAAGACAAGACAAGACGAGACAAGACAAGACAAGACAACTTGTCAAGGCAAAACAAGACAAGACAAGTCGAGACAAGACAAGACAATACAACTTTTCAAGACAAGACAAGACAACTTTTCAAGACCAAACAAGTCGAGACAAGACAAGACAAGACAAGACAACTTTTCAAGACAAGACAACTAGTCAAGACAAGACAAGACAAGACAAGACAAGCAAGACGAGACAAGACAAGACAATTTGTCAAGGCAAGACAAGACAACTTATCAAGACAAGACAAGACAAGAGAAGGCAACTTGTCAAGATAAGACAACTTGTCAAGACAAGACAACTTGTCAAGACAAGACAAGACAAGACAAGACAGCTTGTCAAGACAAGACAAGATAACTTGTCAAGACAAGACAACTTGTCAAGACAAGACAACCTGTCAAGACAAGACAACTTGTCAAGACAACACAACTTGTCAAGGCAAGACAAGACAAGACAAGACAAGACAAGACAACTTTTCAAGACAAGACATCTAGTAAAGACAAGACAAGACAAGACAATATAAGGCAAGACAAGATAAGACAAGACAAGACAAGACGAGACAAGACAAGACAAGACAAATTGTCAAGACAAGACAAGACAACTTGTCAAGTCAAGACAAGACAAGACAAGTCGAGACAAGACAAGACAGGACAAGACAAGACAAGACAAGACAACTTTTCAAGACAAGACAAGTCGAGACAAGATAAAACAAGACAATTCATGACAAGACATGACAAGATAACTTTTCAAGACAAGACAACTAGTCAAGACAAGATAAGACAATACAATATAAGGCAAGACAAGACAAGACAAGACAAGACAAGACAAGACAAGACAAGACAAGACAAGACAAGACAAGACAAGACAATACAAGACGAGACAAGACAAGACAAGACAAATTGTCAAGACAAGACAAGACAAGAAAAGACAAGACAAGACGAGACAAGACAAGACAAGACAACTTGTCAAGACAAGGGAAGACAAGACAACTTGTCAAGACAAGACAACTTGTCAAGACAAGACAACTTGTCAACACAAGACAACTTGTCAAGACAAGACAACTTGTCAAGACAAGGCTAGACAAGACAACTTGTCAAGACAAGACAAGCCAAGACAAATTGTCAAGACAAGACAAGACAAGAGAAGTCGAGACAAGACAAGACAAGACAAGACAAGACAACTTTTCAAGACAAGACAAGTCGAGACAAGACAAGACAAGACAATTTGTCAAGATAACACAAGACAAGAAAACGTGTCAAGACAAGACAACTTGTCAAGACAAACAACTTGTCAAGACAAGACAACTTGTCAAGAGAAGACAGCTTGTCAAGACAAGACAACTTGTCAAGACAAGACAAATTGTCAGGACAAGACAAAACAAGACAAGACAAGATAACTTGTCAATACTAGACAAGTTGTCAAGACAAGACAACTTGTCAAGACAAGAAAACTTGTCAAGACAAGACAACTTGTCAAGACAAGACAAGTTGTCAAGAAAAGGCAAGACAAGACAAGACAAGACAAGACAACTTGTCAAGACAAGACAACTTGTCAGGACAAGACAAGACAAGACACGACAAGACAAGCCAAGATATTGCATTGCAACATTGCATTCCTACATTGCAATATTGCATTGCTACATTGCAACATTGCATTGCTACATTGCAACATTGCATTGCTACATTGCAACATTGCATTGCTACATTGCAACACTGCCTTGCTACATTGCAACATTGCATTGCTACATTGCAACATTTCATTCCTGCATTGCAACATTGCAATATTGCATTGCTACATTGCATTGCTACATTGCTTCATTGGATTGCTACATTGCTACATTGGTTTGCTACATTGCTACATTGCTACATTGCATTGCTACATTGCTACATTGCATTGCTACATTGCTGCATTGCATTGCTACATTGCCGCATTGCTACATTGCATTGCTATATTGCTACATAGCATTGCTATATTGCTAGATTGCAACATTACATTGCTGCATTGCAAGACAAGACAAGACAAATTGTCAAGAAAAGACAAGACAAATTGTCAAGAAAAGACAAGACAAGACCAGACAAGGCAAGACAAGACAAGACAAGACAACTTGTCAAGACAAGACAAGACAAGACAAGAGAAGTCGAGACAAGACAAGACAAGACAAGATAACTTTTCAAGACAAGACAAGTCGAGACAAGACAAGACAAGACAAGACAATTTGTCAAGATAAGACAAGACAAGACAATTTGTCAAGACAAGACAAGACAACTTGTCAAGACAAGACAATACAACTTGTCAAGACAAGACAACATGTCAACACAAGACAACTTGTCAAGACAAGACAACTTGTCAAGGCAAGACAAGACAAGACAAGACAAGACAAGACAATAGAAGGCAAGACAAGACAAGACAAGACAACTTTTCAAGACAAAACAACTAGTCAAGACAAGACAAGACAAGACAAGACAAGACAAGACAAGACAACACAATGCAAGACAAGACACGACACGACAAGACAAGACAACTTGTCAAGACAAGACAAGACAAGACAACTTGTCAAGACAAGACAAGATAAGTCGAGACAAGGCAAGACAAGACCTCTTTTCAAGACAAGACAAGACAACTTTTCAAGACAAGACAAGTCGAATCTATACAAGACAAGACAAGACAAGACAATTGGCCAAGATAAGACAAGACAAGACAACTTGTAAAGACAAGACAAGACAATTTGTCAAGACAAAACAAGACAACTTGTCAAGACAAGACAAGACAAGACAAGACAACTTGTCAAGACAAGACAACTTGTCAAGACAAGACAACTTGTCAAGACAAGACAAGACAACTTGTCAAGACAAGACAGGAGATCTTGTCAAGACAAGACAAGAAATGACCAGACCAGACCAGACAAGACAAGACAAGACAAGACAAGACAAGACAAGACAAGACAAGACAAGACAATGTATCAAGACAACACAAGACAACTTGTCAAGACAAGACAAGACAAAACAAGACGAGACAAGACAAGACAAGAAAAGATGGGACAAGACAAGACAAGACAACTTTTCAATACAAGACAACTTGTCAAGACAAGAAAAGACAAGACATGACAAGACAATACAAGACAAGACAAGACAACTTGTCAAGACAAGACAAGACAAGACAAGACGACACAAGACAAGAAAAGACAAGACAAGAAAAGTCAAGACAAGACAAGACAAGACAAGACAACTTGTCAAGACAAGAAAACTTGTCAAGACAAGACAAGACAGGTCGAGACAAGACAAGACAAGACAAGACAAGACAACTTGTCAAGACAAGACAAGACAAGACAAGACGACACAAGACAAGAAAAGTCAAGACAAGACAATACAACTTGTCAAGACAAGAAAACTTGTCAAGACAAGACAAGACAAGGCAAGACAAGACAAGACAACTTGTCAAGACATGACAAGACAAGACAACTTGTCAAGACAAGACAAGACAACTTGTCAAGACAAGACATCTTGTCAAGACAATACAAGACAAGACAAGACAACTTGTCAAGACAAGACAACTTATCAAGACAAGACAACTTGTCAAGACAAGACAAGACAAGACAAGACAACATGTCATGACAAGACAAGACAAGACAACTTGTCAAGAGAAGACAAGACAAGACAAGATAACTTTTCAAGACAAGACAACTTGTCAAGATAAGACAAGACAAGATAAGACAACTTGTCACGACAAGACATGGCAAGACAAGACAAGACAAGACAAGACAAGACAAGACAAGACAAGACAAGACAAGACAAGACAAGACAAGACAAGACAAGACAAGACAAGACAAGACAAGACAAGACAAGACAAGACAAGACAAGACAAATTGTCAAGACATGACAAGACAACTTGTCAAGACAAGACAAGACAATTTGTCAAGACAAGACAGGGCAACTTGTCAAGACAAGACAAGACAAAACAACTTGTCAAGACAAGACAACTTGTCAAGACAAGACAACTTGTCAAGACAAGACAAGACAACTTGTCAAGACAAGACAGGAGATCTTGTCAAGACAAGACAAGAAATGACCAGACCAGACCAGACCAGACAAGACAAGACAAGACAAGACAAGACAAGACAAGACAAGACAAGACAAGACAAGACAAGACAAGACAAGACAAGACAAGACAATGTATCAAGACAACAGAAGACAACTTGTCAAGACAAGACAAGACAAAACAAGACGAGACAAGACAAGACAAGAAAAGATGGGACAAGACAAGACAAGACAACTTTTCAATACAAGACAACTTGTCAAGACAAGATAAGATAAGACAACTTGTCAAGACAAGAAAAGACAAGACATGACAAGACAATACAAGACAAGACAAGACAACTTGTCAAGACAAGACAAGACAAGACAAGACGACACAAGACAAGAAAAGACAAGACAAGAAAAGTCAAGACAAGACAAGACAAGACAACTTGTCAAGACAAGAAAACTTGTCAAGACAAGACAAGACATGTCGAGACAAGACAAGACAAGACAGGACAAGACAACTTGTCAAGACAAGACAAGACGACACAAGACAAGAAAAGTCAAGACAAGACAAGACAAGACAACTTGTCAAGACAAGAAAACTTGTCAAGACAAGACAAGACAAGACAAGACAACTTGTCAAGACATGACAAGACAAGACAACTTGTCAAGACAAGACAAGACAACTTGTCAAGACAAGACATCTTGTCGAGACAATACAAGACAAGACAAGACAACTTGTCAAGACAAGACAACTTATCAAGACAAGACAACTTGTCAAGACAAGACAAGACAAGACAAGACAACATGTCATGACAAGACAAGACAAGACAACTTGTCAAGAGAAGACAAGACAAGACAAGATAACTTTTCAAGACAAGACAACTTTTCAAGATAAGACAAGACAAGATAAGACAACTTGTCACGACAAGACAAGGCAAGACAAGGCAAGACAAGACAAGACAAGACAAGACAAGACAAGACAAGACAAGATAAGACAAGACAAGACAAGACAAGACAAGTCAAGACAAGACAAGACAAGACAGGACAACTTTTCAAGACAAGACAAGTCAACATGTCAAGACAGGACAAGACAACTGGTCATGACAAGACAAGACAAGACAAATTGTCAAGACATGACAAGACAAGACAAGACAAGACAAGACAACTTGTCAAGACAAGACAACTTGTCAAGACAAGACAAGACAACTTGTCAAGAGAAGACAATACAACTTGTCAAGACAAGACAAGTCAACTTGTCAAGACAAGACAAGAAAAGACAACTTGTCAAAACAAGACAAGACAACTAGTCAAGACAAGACAAGACAAGAAAAGACAAGACAAGACAACTAGTCAAGACAAGACAACTTGTCAAGACAATACAATACAAGACAAGACAACTTGTCAAGACAAGACCACTTATCAAGACAAGACAACTTGTCAAGACAAGACAACTTGTCATGACAAGACAAGGCAAGACAAGATAAGACAAGACAAGAAAAGACAAGACAAGACAAGACAACTTGTCAAGACAAGACAACACAAGACAAGACAAGACAAGTCAACTTGTCAAGACAAGACAAGACAAGACAACTTGTCAAGACAAGACAACTTGTCAAGACAATACAATACTAGACAATACAAGGCAACTTGCCAAGACAAGACAACTTATCAAGGCTATACAACTTGTCAGGACAAGACAACTTGTCAAGACAAGTAAGACAAGACGAGACAAGACAAGACAACACCAGACAATACAAGACAACTTGTCAATACAAGACAATACAAAACAAAATAATTTGTCAAGACAAGACAACACAAGACAAGACAATTTGTCAAGACAAGACAAAACAAGACAAGACAACTTGTCAAGACAAGAAAACTTGTCAAGACAAGACAAGAGAAGACAAGACAACCTGTCAAGACAAGACAACTTGTCAAGACAAGACATCTTCTCAAGGCAACACAACTTGTCAAGGCAAGACAAGACAAGACAAGACAAGACACGACAACTTGTCAAGACAAAACAACTTGTCAAGACAATACAATACAAGACAAGACAACTTGTCAAGACAAGACAAATTATCAAGACAAGACAAGACAACTTGTCAAGACAAGACAAGACAAGACAACTTGTCAAGACAAGACAAGACAAGACAACTTATCAATACAAGACAAGACAAGGCAACTTGTCAAGGCAAGACAACTTGTGAAGACAAGACAATACAAGACAACTAGTCAAGACAAGACAAGACGAGACGACACAAGACGAGACGAGACAAAACAAGACAAGACAAGACAATTTATCAAGACAAGACAAGACAAGACAACTTGTCAATACAAGACAAGACAAGACAAGACAAGACAAGACATGACAAGACAATGTGTCAAGACAAGACAAGACAAGACGAGACGAGACAAGACAACACAACACAAGACAAGACAACTTGTCAAGACAATACAAGACAAGACAAGACAACTTGTTAAGACAAGACAAGTCAACTTGTCAATACAAGATAAGACAACTTGTCAAGACAAGACAAGACAAGACAACACAACACAACACAAGACAATGTGTCAAGAAAAGACAAGACGAGACGAGACGAGACAAGACAACACAACACAAGACAAGACAACTTGTCAAGACAAGACAACTTATCAAGAGAAGACAACGTTTCATGACAAGACAAGACAAGACAACTTGTCAAGAGAAGACAAGACAAGATAACTTTTCAAGACAAGACAACTTGTCAAGACAGGACAAGACAAGATAAGACAAATTGTCACGACAAGACAAGGCAAGACAAGACAAGACAAGACAAGACAAGACAGGACAAGACAAGACAAGACAAGACAAGACAAGACAAGACAAGACAAGACAAGACAAGAACACTTGTCAAGACAATACAAGACAACTTGTCAAGACAAGACAACTTGTGAAGACAAGACAATACAAGACAACTAGTCAAGACAAGACAAGAGAAGACGAGACGACACAAGACGAGACGAGACAAAACAAGACAAGACAAGACAATTTATCAAGACAAGACAAGACAATTTGTCAAGACATGACAAGACAAAACAAGACAAGACATGAAAACTTGTCAAGACAAGACAAGACAACTTGTCAAGACAGGACAAGACAAATGGTCATGACAAGACAAGACAAGACAAATTGTCAAGACATGACAAAACAAGACAAGACAAGACAAGACAACTTGTCAAGACAAGACAACTTGTCAAGACAAGACAACTTGTCAAGACAAGACAAGACAAGACAACTTGTCAAGAGAAGACAATACAACTTGTCAAGACAAGACAAGTCAACTTGTCAAGACAAGACAAGAAAAGACAACTTGTCAAAACAAGACAAGACAACTAGTCAAGACAAGACAAGACAAGAAAAGACAAGACAAGACAACTTGTCAAGACAAGACAACTTGTCAAGACAAGACAACTTGTAAAGACAATACAATACAAGACAAGACAACTTGTCAAGACAAGACCACTTATCAAGACAAGACAACTTGTCAAGACAAGACAACTTGTCATGACAAGACAAGGCAAGACAAGATAAGACAAGACAATTTATCAAGACAAGACAAGACAAGACAATTTGTCAAGACATGACAAGACAAAACAAGACAAGACATGAAAACTTGTCAAGACAAGACAAGACAACTTGTCAAGACAGGACAAGACAAATGGTCATGACAAGACAAGACAAATTGTCAAGACATGACAAAACAAGACAAGACAACTTGTCAAGACAAGACAACTTGTCAAGACAAGACAACTTGTCAAGACAAGACAACTTGTCAAGACAAGACAACTTGTCAAGACAAGACAACTTGTCAAGACAAGACAAGACAATACAACTTGTCAAGACAAGACAAGTCAACTTGTCAAAACAAGACATGACAACTAGTCAAGACAAGACAAGACAAGAAAAGACAAGACAAGACAACTTGTCAAGACAAGACAACTTGTCAAGACAATACAATACAAGACAAGACAACTTGTCAAGACAAGACCACTTATCAAGACAAGACAACTTGTCAAGACAAGACAACTTGTCATGACAAGACAAGGCAAGACAAGACAAGACAAGACAAGACAAGACAAGACAAGACAAGACAAGACAAGACAAGACAAGACAAGGCAAGACAAGACAATACAAGACAAGACAAGACAACTTGTCAAGACAGGACAAGACAAGACAAGACAAGACAAGACAAGACAAGACAAGACAAGACAAGACAAGACAAGACAAGTCAACTTGTCAAGACAAGACAAGACAAGACAACTTGTCAAGACAAGACAACTTGTTAAGACAATACAATACAAGACAAAACAAGGCAACTTGCCAAGACAAGACAACTTATCAAGGATATACAACTTGTCAAGACAAGACAACTTGTCAAGACAAGTAAGACAAGACGAGACAAGACAAGACAACACCAGACAATACAAGACAACTTGTCAATACAAGACAATACAAAATAAAATAATTTGTCAAGACAAGACAACACAAGACAAGACAATTTGTCAAGACAAGACAAGACAAGACAACTTGTCAAGACAAGAAAACTTGTCAAGACAAGACAAGACAAGACAAGACAACCTGTCAAGACAAGACAACTTGTCAAGACAAGACATCTTGTCAAGGCAACACAACTTGTCAAGGCAAGACAAGACAAGACAATACAAGACAAGACACGACAACTTGTCAAGACAAAACAACTTGTCAAGACAATACAATACAAGACAAGACAACTTGTCAAGACAAGACAAGATAACTTGTCAAGACAAGACAACTTGTCAAGACAAGACAACCTGTCAAGACAAGACAACTTGTCAAGACAACACAACTTGTCAAGGCAAGACAAGACAAGACAACTTTTCAAGACAATACATCTAGTAAAGACAAGACAAGACAAGACAATATAAGGCAAGACAAGATAAGACAAGACAAGACGAGACAAGACAAGACAAGACAAATTGTCAAGACAAGACAAGACAAGACAACTTGTCAAGTCAAGACAAGACTAGACATGTCGAGACAAGACAAGACAGGACAAGACAAGACAAGACAAGACAACTTTTCAAGACAAGACAACTAGTCAAGACAAGATAAGACAAGACAATATAAGGCAAGACAAGACAAGACAAGACAAGACAAGACAAGACAAGACAAGACAAGACAAGACAAGACAAGACAAGACAAGACAAGACGAGACGAAACGAGACAAGACAAGACAAGACAAATTGTCAAGACAAGACAAGACAATACAAGACAAGACAAGACGAGACAACTTGTCAAGACAAGGGAAGACAAGACAACTTGTCAAGACAAGGGAAGACAAGACAACTTGTCAAGACAAGACAACTTGTCAAGACAAGACAACTTGTCAACACAAGACAACTTGTCAAGACAAGGCAAGACAAGACAAATTGTCAAGACAAGACAAGCCAAGACAAATTGTCAAGACAAGACAAGACAACTTATCAAGACAAGACAAGACAAGAGAAGGCAACTTGTCAAGACAAGACAACTTGTCAAGACAAGACAACTTGTCAAGACAAGACAAGACAAGACAAGACAGCTTGTCAAGACAACACAAGATAACTTGTCAAGACAAGACAACTTGTCAAGACAAGACAACCTGTCAAGACAAGACAACTTGTCAAGACAACACAACTTGTCAAGGCAAGACAAGACAAGACAAGACAAGACAACTTTTCAAGACAATACATCTAGTAAAGACAAGACAAGACAAGACAATATAAGGCAAGACAAGATAAGACAAGACAAGACAAGACGAGACAAGACAAGACAAGACAAATTGTCAAGACAAGACAAGACAAGACAACTTGTCAAGTCAAGACAAGACAAGACAAGACAAGTCGAGACAAGACAAGACAGGACAAGACAAGACAAGACAAGACAACTTTTCAAGACAAGACAACTAGTCAAGACAAGATAAGACAAGACAATATAAGGCAAGACAAGACAAGACAAGACAAGACAAGACAAGACAAGACAAGACAAGACAACTTTTCAAGACAAGACAAGTCGAGACAAGACAAGACAAAACAAGACAATTTGTCAAGATAAGACAAGACAAGACAACTTGTCAAGAGAAGATAAGACAAGACAATTTGTCAAGACAAGACAATAAAACTTGTCAAGACAAGACAATTTGTCAAGACAAGACAAGACAAGACAAGACAACTTGTCAAGACGAAACAACTTGTCAAGACAAGAGAAGACAAGGCAACTTTTCAAGACAAGACAATACAACTTATCAAGACAAGACAAGACAATTTGTCAAGACAAGACAAGACCAGACAACTTATCAAGACAACATAAGACAAGAGAAGACAACTTGTCAAGACAAGACAACTTGTCAAGACAAGACGAGACAAAACAAAACAAGACAGCTTGTCAAGACGAGACAAGACAACTTGACAAGACAAGACAACTTGTCAAGTCAAGACAACTTGTCAAGACAAGACAACTTCTCAAGACAAGACAACTTGTCAAGACAAGACAACATTACAGACAACACAACTTGTCAAGACAAGACAGCTTGTCAAGACAAAACAACTTGTCAAGTCAAGACAAGAAAAGACAACTTGTCAAAACAAGACAAGACAACTAGTCAAGACAAGACAAGACAAGAAAAGACAGCTTGTCAAGACGAGACAAGACAACTTGACAAGACAAGACAACTTGTCAAGTCAAGACAACTTGTCAAGACAAGACAACTTCTCAAGACAAGACAACTTGTCAAGACAAGACAACATTACAGACAACACAACTTGTCAAGACAAGACAGCTTGTCAAGACAAGTCAACTTGTCAAGACAAGACAAGAAAAGACAACTTGTCAAAACAAGACAAGACAACTAGTCAAGACAAGACAAGACAAGAAAAGACAAGACAAGACAACTTGTCAAGACAAGACAACTTGTCAAGACAATACAATACAAGACAAGACAACTTGTCAAGACAAGACCACTTATCAAGACAAGACAACTTGTCAAGACAAGACAACTTGTCATGACAAGACAAGGCAAGACAAGATAAGACAAGACAATTTATCAAGACAAGACAAGACAAGACAATTTGTCAAGACTTGACAAGACAAAACAAGACAAGACATGAAAACTTGTCAAGACAAGACAAGACAACTTGTCAAGACAGGACAAGACAAATGGTCATGACAAGACAAGACAAGACAAATTGTCAAGACATGACAAAACAAGACAAGACAAGACAACTTGTCAAGACAAGACAACTTGTCAAGACAAGACAACTTGTCAAGACAAGACAACTTGTCAAGACAAGACAACTTGTCAAGACAAGACAACTTGTCAAGACAAGACAAGACAATACAACTTATCAAGACAAGACAAGTCAACTTGTCAAGACAAGACAAGAAAAGACAACTTGTCAAAACAAGACAAGACAACTAGTCAAGACAAGACAAAACAAGAAAAGACAAGACAAGACAACTTGTCAAGACAAGACAACTTGTCAAGACAATACAATACAAGACAAGACAACTTGTCAAGACAAGACCACTTATCAAGACAAGACAACTTGTCAAGACAAGACAACTTGTCATGACAAGACAAGGCAAGACAAGACAAGACAAGACAAGACAAGACAAGACAAGACAAGACAAGACAAGACAAGACAAGACAAGACAAGACAAGACAAGACAAGACAAGACAAGGCAAGACAAGACAATACAAGACAAGACAAGACAACTTGTCAAGACAGGACAAGACAAGACAAGACAAGACAACACAAGACAAGACAAGACAAGACAAGACAAGTCAACTTGTCAAGACAAGACAAGACAAGACAACTTGTCAAGACAAGACAACTTGTCAAGACAATACAATACAAGACAAAACAAGGCAACTTGCCAAGACAAGACAACTTATCAAGGCTATACAACTTGTCAAGACAAGACAACTTGTCAAGACAAGTAAGACAAGACGAGACAAGACAGCACAACACCAGACAATACAAGACAACTTGTCAATACAAGACAATACAATACAAAATAATTTGTCAAGACAAGACAACACAAGACAAGACAATTTGTCAAGACAAGACAAGACAAGACAACTTGTCAAGACAAGAAAACTTGTCAAGACAAGACAAGAGAAGACAAGACAACCTGTCAAGACAAGACAACTTGTCAAGACAAGACATCTTGTCAAGGCAACACAACTTGTCAAGGCAAGACAAGACAAGACAATACAAGACAAGACACGACAACTTGTCAAGACAAAACAACTTGTCAAGACAATACAATACAAGACAAGACAACTTGTCAAGACAAGACAAGATAACTTGTCAAGACAAGACAACTTGTCAAGACAAGACAACCTGTCAAGACAAGACAACTTGTCAAGACAACACAACTTGTCAAGGCAAGACAAGACAAGACAAGACAAGACAACTTTTCAAGACAATACATCTAGTAAAGACAAGACAAGACAAGACAATATAAGGCAAGACAAGATAAGACAAGACAAGACGAGACAAGACAAGACAAGACAAATTGTCAAGACAAGACAAGACAAGACAACTTGTCAAGTCAAGACAAGACTAGACATGTCGAGACAAGACAAGACAGGACAAGACAAGACAAGACAAGACAACTTTTCAAGACAAGACAACTAGTCAAGACAAGATAAGACAAGACAATATAAGGCAAGACAAGACAAGACAAGACAAGACAAGACAAGACAAGACAAGACAAGACAAGACAAGACAAGACAAGACAAGACAAGACAAGACGAGACGAGACGAGACGAGACAAGACAAGACAAGACAAATTGTCAAGACAAGACAAGACAAGACAAGACAAGACAAGACGAGACAACTTGTCAAGACAAGGGAAGACAAGACAACTTGTCAAGACAAGGGAAGACAAGACAACTTGTCAAGACAAGACAACTTGTCAAGACAAGACAACTTGTCAACACAAGACAACTTGTCAAGACAAGGCAAGACAAGACAAATTGTCAAGACAAGACAAGCCAAGACAAATTGTCAAGACAAGACAAGACAACTTATCAAGACAAGACAAGACAAGAGAAGGCAACTTGTCAAGACAAGACAACTTGTCAAGACAAGACAACTTGTCAAGACAAGACAAGACAAGACAAGACAGCTTGTCAAGACAACACAAGATAACTTGTCAAGACAAGACAACTTGTCAATACAAGACAACCTGTCAAGACAAGACAACTTGTCAAGACAACACAACTTGTCAAGGCAAGACAAGACAAGACAAGACAAGACAACTTTTCAAGACAATACATCTAGTAAAGACAAGACAAGACAAGACAATATAAGGCAAGACAAGATAAGACAAGACAAGACAAGACGAGACAAGACAAGACAAGACAAATTGTCAAGACAAGACAAGACAAGACAACTTGTCAAGTCAAGACAAGACAAGACAAGACAAGTCGAGACAAGACAAGACAAGACAGGACAAGACAAGACAAGACAAGACAACTTTTCAAGACAAGACAACTAGTCAAGACAAGATAAGACAAGACAATATAAGGCAAGACAAGACAAGACAAGACAAGACAAGACAAGACAAGACAAGACAAGACAAGACAAGACAAGACAACACAAGACAAGACAAGACAACTTTTCAAGACAAGACAAGTCGAGACAAGACAAGACAAAACAAGACAATTTGTCAAGATAAGACAAGACAAGACAACTTGTCAAGAGAAGATAAGACAAGACAATTTGTCAAGACAAGACAATAAAACTTGTCAAGACAAGACAATTTGTCAAGACAAGACAAGACAAGACAACTTGTCAAGACGAAACAACTTGTCAAGACAAGAGAAGACAAGGCAACTTTTCAAGACAAGACAATACAACTTATCAAGACAAGACAAGACAATTTGTCAAGACAAGACAAGACCAGACAACTTATCAAGACAACATAAGACAAGAGAAGACAACTTGTCAAGACAAGACAACTTGTCAAGACAAGACGAGACAAAACAAAACAAGACAGCTTGTCAAGACGAGACAAGACAACTTGACAAGACAAGACAACTTGTCAAGTCAAGACAACTTCTCAAGACAAGACAACTTCTCAAGACAAGACAACTTGTCAAGACAAGACAACATTACAGACAACACAACTTGTCAAGACAAGACAGCTTGTCAAGACAAAACAACTTGTCAAGGCAAGACAAGACAAGACAAGACAAGACAACTTGTCAAGACAAGACAAGACAAGACAAGACAATTTGTCAAGACAAGACAAGACAACTTGTCAAGACAAGACAACTTGTCAAGACCAGACAACTTGTCAAGACAAGACAACTTGTCAAGACAAGACAACTTGTTAAGACAAGCCAACTTGTCAAGATCTGACAACTTGTCAAGGCAAGACAAGACAAGACAAGACAAGACAAGACAAGACAACTTTTCAAGACAAGACAGCTTGTCAAGACGAGACAAGACAACTTGACAAGACAAGACAACTTGTCAAGTCAAGACAACTTGTCAAGACAAGACAACTTCTCAAGACAAGACAACTTGTCAAGACAAGACAACATTAAAGACAACACAACTTGTCAAGACAAGACAGCTTGTCAAGGCAAGACAACTTGTCAAGGCAAGACAAGACAAGACAAGACAAGAAAACTTGTCAAGACAAGACAAGACAAGACAAGACAATTTGTCAAGACAAGACAAGACAACTTGTCAAGACAAGACAACTTGTCAAGACCAGACAACTTGTCAAGACAAGACAACTTGACAAGACAAGACAACTTGTCAAGACAAGCCAACTTGTCAAGATCTGACAACTTGTCAAGGCAAGACAAGACAACACAAGACAAGACAAGACAAGAAAAGACAACTTTTCAAGACAAGACAACTAGTCAAGACAAGACAAGACAAGACAAGACAATATAAGACAAGACAAGACAAGACAAGACGAGACAAGACAAGGCAAGACAACTTGTCAAGGCAAGACAAGACAAGACAAGTCGAGACAAGACAAGACAACTTTTCAAGACAAGACAAGACAACTTTTCAAGACCAAACAAGTCGAGACAAGACAAGACAAGACAAGACAACTTTCAAGACAAGACAACTAGTCAAGACAAGACAAGACAAGACAATATAAGGCAATACAAGACAAGGCAAGACAAGACAAGACAAGACAAGACAAGACAAGACAAGCAAGACGAGACAAGACAAGACAATTTGTCAAGGCAAGACAAGACAACTTATCAAGACAAGACAAGACAAGAGAAGGCAACTTGTTAAGACAAGACAACTTGTCAAGACAAGACAACTTGTCAAGACAAGACAAGACAAGACAAGACAGCTTGTCAAGACAAGACAAGATAACTTGTCAAGACAAGACAACTTGGTAAGACAAGACAACCTGTCAAGACAAGACAACTTGTCAAGACAACACAACTTGTCAAGGCAAGACAAGACAAGACAAGACAAGACAAGACAACTTTTCAAGACAATACATCTAGTAAAGACAAGACAAGACAAGACAATATAAGGCAAGACAAGATAAGACAAGACAAGACGAGACAAGACAAGACAAGACAAATTGTCAAGACAAGACAAGACAAGACAACTTGTCAAGTCAAGACAAGACTAGACATGTCGAGACAAGACAAGACAGGACAAGACAAGACAAGACAAGACAACTTTTCAAGACAAGACAACTAGTCAAGACAAGATAAGACAAGACAATATAAGGCAAGACAAGACAAGACAAGACAAGACAAGACAAGACAAGACAAGACAAGACAAGACGAGACGAGACAAGACAAGACAAGACAAATTGTCAAGACAAGACAAGACGAGACAACTTGTCAAGACAAGGGAAGACAAGACAACTTGTCAAGACAAGGGAAGACAAGACAACTTGTCAAGACAAGACAACTTGTCAAGACAAGACAACTTGTCAACACAAGACAACTTGTCAAGACAAGGCAAGACAAGACAACTTGTCAAGACACGACAAGCCAAGACAAATTGTCAAGACAAGACAAGACAACTTATCAAGACAAGACAAGACAAGACAAGAGAAGGAAACTTGTCAAGACAAGACAACTTGTCAAGACAATACAACTTGTCAAGACAAGGCAAGACAAGACAACTTGTCAAGACAAGACAAGCCAAGACAAATTGTCAAGACAAGACAAGACAACTTATCAAGACAAGACAAGACAAGAGAAGGCAACTTGTCAAGACAAGACAACTTGTCAAGACAAGACAACTTGTCAAGACAAGACAAGACAAGACAAGACAGCTTGTCAAGACAAGACAAGATAACTTGTCAAGACAAGACAACTTGTCAAGACAAGACAACCTGTCAAGACAAGACAACTTGTCAAGACAACACAACTTGTCAAGGCAAGACAAGACAAGACAAGACAAGACAACTTTCTAAGACAATACATCTAGTAAAGACAAGACAAGACAAGACAATATAAGGCAAGACAAGATAAGACAAGACAAGACAAGACGAGACAAGACAAGACAAGACAAATTGTCAAGACAAGACAAGACAAGACAACTTGTCAAGTCAAGACAAGACAAGACAAGACAAGTCGAGACAAGACAAGACAAGACAAGACAGGACAAGACAAGACAAGACAAGACAACTTTTCAAGACAAGACAACTAGTCAAGACAAGATAAGACAAGACAATATAAGGCAAGACAAGACAAGACAAGACAAGACAAGACAAGACAAGACAAGACAAGACAAGACAAGACAAGACAAGACGAGACAAGACAAGACAAGACAAATTGTCAAGACAAGACAAGACAAGACAAGACAAGACAAGACGAGACAACTTGTCAAGTCAAGGGAAGACAAGACAACTTGTCAAGACAAGGGAAGACAAGACAATATAAGGCAAGACAAGACAAGACAAGACAAGACAAGACAAGACAAGACAAGACAAGACAAGACAAGACAAGACAAGACAAGACAAGACAAGACAAGACAAGACAAGACAAGACGAGACGAGACAAGACAAGACAAGACAAATTGTCAAGACAAGACAAGACAAGACAAGACAAGACAAGACGAGACAACTTGTCAAGACAAGGGAAGACAAGACAACTTGTCAAGACAAGGGAAGACAAGACAACTTGTCAAGACAAGACAACTTGTCAAGACAAGACAACTTGTCAAGACAAGACAACTTGTCAACACAAGAGAACTTGTCAAGACAAGGCAAGACAAGACAACTTGTCAAGACAAGACAAGCCAAGACAAATTGTCAAGACAAGACAAGACAACTTATCAAGACAAGACAAGACAAGACAAGAGAAGGCAACTTGTCAAGACAAGACAACTTGTCAAGACAAGACAACTTGTCAAGACAAGACAAGACAAGAGAAGACAGCTTAAGACAAGACAAGATAACTTGTCAAGACAAGACAACTTGTCAAGACAAGACAACCTGTCAAGACAAGACAACTTGTCAAGACAACACAACTTGTCAAGGCAAGACAAGACAATACAAGACAAGACAAGACAAGACAACTTTTCAAGACAATACATCTAGTAAAGACAAGACAAGACAAGACAATATAAGGCAAGACAAGATAAGACAAGACAAGACAAGACGAGACAAGACAAGACAAGACAAGACAAATTGTCAAGACAAGACAAGACAAGACAACTTGTCAAGTCAAGACAAGACAAGACAAGTCGAGACAAGACAAGACAGGACAAGACAAGACAAGACAAGACAACTTTTCAAGACAAGACAACTAGTCAAGACAAGATAAGACAAGACAATATAAGGCAAGACAAGACAAGACAAGACAAGACAAGACTAGACAAGACAAGACAAGACAAGACGAGACAAGACAAGACAAGACAACTTTTCAAGACAAGACAAGTCGAGACAAGACAAGACAAAACAAGACAATTTGTCAAGATAAGACAAGACAAGACAACTTGTCAAGAGAAGATAAGACAAGACAATTTGTCAAGACAAGACAATAAAACTTGTCAAGACAAGACAATTTGTCAAGACAAGACAAGACAAGACAAGACAACTTGTCAAGACGAAACAACTTGTCAAGACAAGAGAAGACAAGGCAACTTTTCAAGACAAGACAATACAACTTATCAAGACAAGAGAAGACAATTTGTCAAGACAAGACAAGACCAGACAACTTATCAAGACAACATAAGACAAGAGAAGACAACTTGTCAAGACAAGACAACTTGTCAAGACAAGACGAGACAAAACAAAACAAGACAGCTTGTCAAGACGAGACAAGACAACTTGACAAGACAAGACAACTTGTCAAGTCAAGACAACTTGTCAAGACAAGACAACTTCTCAAGACAAGACAACTTGTCAAGACAAGACAACATTACAGACAACACAACTTGTCAAGACAAGACAGCTTGTCAAGGCAAGACAACTTGTCAAGGCAAGACAAGACAAGACAAGACAAGACAACTTGTCAAGACAAGACAAGACAAGACAAGACAATTTGTCAAGACAAGACAAGACAACTTGTCAAGACAAGACAACTTGTCAATTCCAGACAACTTGTCAAGACAAGACAACTTGTCAAGACAAGACAACTTGTCAAGACAAGCCAACTTGTCAAGATCTGACAACTTGTCAAGGCAAGACAAGACAAGACAAGACAAGACAAGACAACTTTTCAAGACAAGACAGCTTGTCAAGACGAGACAAGACAACTTGACAAGACAAGACAACTTGTCAAGTCAAGACAACTTGTCAAGACAAGACAACTTCTCAAGACAAGACAACTTGTCAAGACAAGACAACATTAAAGACAACACAACTTGTCAAGACAAGACAGCTTGTCAAGGCAAGACAACTTGTCAAGGCAAGACAAGACAAGACAAGACAACTTGTCAAGACAAGACAAGACAAGACAAGACAATTTGTCAAGACAAGACAAGACAACTTGTCAAGACAAGACAACTTGTCAAGACCAGACAACTTGTCAAGACAAGACAACTTGTCAAGACAAGACAACTTGTCAAGACAAGACAACTTGTCAAGACAAGCCAACTTGTCAAGATCTGACAACTTGTCAAGGCAAGACAAGACAACAGAAGACAAGACAAGACAAGACAAGACAACTTTTCAAGACAAGACAACTAGTCAAGACAAGACAAGACAAGACAATATAAGACAAGACAAGACAAGACAAGACAAGACAAGACAAGACAAGACAAGACAAGACAAGACGAGACAAGACAAGGCAAGACAACTTGTCAAGGCAAGACAAGACAAGACAAGTCGAGACAAGACAAGACAAGACAAGACAACTTTTCAAGACAAGACAAGACAACTTTTCAAGACCAAACAAGTCGAGACAAGACAAGACAAGACAAGACAACTTTTCAAGACAAGACAACTAGTCAAGACAAGACAAGACAAGACAATATAAGGCAATACAAGACAAGACAAGACAAGACAAGACAAGACAAGACAAGACAAGACAAGACAAGACAAGACAAGACAAGACAAGCAAGACGAGACAAGACAAGACAAGACAATTTGTCAAGGCAAGACAAGACAACTTATCAAGACAAGACAAGACAAGAGAAGGCAACTTGTTAAGACAAGACAACTTGTCAAGACAAGACAACTTGTCAAGACAAGACAAGACAAGTCAAGACAGCTTGTCAAGACAAGACAAGATAACTTGACAAGACAAGACAACTTGTCAAGACAAGACAACCTGTCAAGACAAGACAACTTGTCAAGACAACACAACTTGTAAAGGCAAGACAAGACAAGACAAGACAAGACAAGACAAGACAACTTTTCAAGACAATACATCTAGTAAAGACAAGACAAGACAAGACAATATAAGGCAAGACAAGATAAGACAAGACAAGACAAGACAAGACAAGACAAGACAAATTGTCAAGACAAGACAAGACAAGACAACTTGTCAAGTCAAGACAAGACTAGACATGTCGAGACAAGACAAGACAGGACAAGACAAGACAAGACAACTTTTCAAGACAAGACAACTAGTCAAGACAAGATAAGACAAGACAATATAAGGCAAGACAAGACAAGACAAGACAAGACAAGACAAGACAAGACAAGACAAGACAAGACAAGACAAGACAAGACAAGACAAGACAAGACAAGACAAGACGAGACGAGACAAGACAAGACAAGACAAGACAAATTGTCAAGACAAGACAAGACAAGACAAGACAAGACAAGACGAGACAACTTGTCAAGACAAGGGAAGACAAGACAACTTGTCAAGACAAGGGAAGACAAGACAACTTGTCAAGACACGACAAGCCAAGACAAATTGTCAAGACAAGACAAGACAACTTATCAAGACAAGACAAGACAAGACAAGAGAAGGCAACTTGTCAAGACAAGACAACTTGTCAAGACAAGACAACTTGTCAAGACAAGACAACCTGTCAAGACAAGACAACTTGTCAAGACAACACAACTTGTCAAGGCAAGACAAGACAAGACAAGACAAGACAACTTTTCAAGACAATACATCTAGTAAACAAAAGACAAGACAAGACAATATAAGGCAAGACAAGATAAGACAAGACAAGACGAGACAAGACAAGACAAGACAAATTGTCAAGACAAGACAAGACAAGACAACTTGTCAAGTCAAGACAAGACAAGACAAGACAAGTCGAGACAAGACAAGACAGGACAAGACAAGACAAGACAACTTTTCAAGACAAGACAACTAGTCAAGACAAGATAAGACAAGACAATATAAGGCAAGACAAGACAAGACAAGACAAGACAAGACAAGACAAGACAAGACAAGACGAGACAAGACAAGACAAGACAAATTGTCAAGACAAGACAAGACAAGACAAGACAAGACAAGACAAGACGAGACAACTTGTCAAGACAAGGGAAGACAAGACAACTTGTCAAGACAATGGAAGACAAGACAACTTGTCAAGACAAGACAACTTGTCAAGACAAGACAACTTGTCAAGACAAGACAACTTGTCAACACAAGACAACTTGTCAAAACAAGACAACTTGTCAAGACAAGGCAAGACAAGACAACTTGTCAAGACAAGACAAGCCAAGACAAATTGTCAAGACAAGACAAGACAACTTTTCAAGACAAGACAAGACAAGACAACGTGTCAAGACAAGACAACTTGTCAAGACAAACAACTTGTTAAGACAAGACAACTTGTCAAGAGAAGAGAGCTTGTCAAGACAAGACAAATTGCCAATACAAGACAAATTGTCAATACAAGACAACTTGTCAAGACAAGACAACTTGTCAATACAAGACAACTTGTCAAGACAAGACAACTTGTCAAGACAAGACAACTTGTCAAGACAAGACAACTTGTCAAGACAAGACAACTTGTCAAGACAAGACAAGACACGACAAGACAACTTGTCAATACAAGACAACTTGTCAAGACAAGACAACTTGTCAAGACAAGACAACTTGTGAAGACAAGACAACTTGTCAAGACAAGACAACTTGTCAAGACAAGACAACTTGTCAAGACTAGACAAGACTAGACAAGACAAGACAGCTTGTCAAGACAAGACAAGATAACTTGTCAAGACAAGACAACTTGTCAAGACAAGACAACCTGTCAAGACAAGACAACTTGTCAAGACAACACAACTTGTCAAGGAAAACAAGACAAGACAAGCAAGACAAGACAACTTTTCAAGACAAGACATCTAGTAAAGACAAGACAAGACAAGACAATATAAGGCACGACAAGATAAGACAAGACAAGACAAGACGAGACAAGACAAGACAAGACAAATTGTCAAGACAAGACAAGACAAGACAACTTGTCAAGTCAAGACAAGACAAGACAAGTCGAGACAAGACAAGACAGGACAAGACAAGACAAGACAAGACAAGACAACTTTTCAAGACAAGACAAGTCGAGACAAGATAAAACAAGACAATTCAAGACAAGACATGACAAGATAACTTTTCAAGACAAGACAACTAGTCAAGACAAGATAAGACAAGACAATATAAGGCAAGACAAGACAAGACAAGACAAGACAAGACATGACAAGACAAGACAAGACAAGACAAGACAAGACAAGACAAGACAAGACAAGACAAGACAAGACGAGACAAGACAAGACAAGACAAGACAAATTGTCAAGACAAGACAAGACAAGACAAGACAAGACGAGACAACTTGTCAAGACAAGGGAAGACAAGACAACTTGTCAATACAAGGGAAGACAAGAGAACTTGTCAAGACAAGACAACTTGTCAACACAAGACAACTTGTCAAGACAACACAATTTGTCAAGACAAGGCAAGACAAGACAACTTGTCAATACAAGACAAGACAACTTGTCAAGACAAGACAAGACAACTTGTCAAGACAAGACAACTTATTAAGACAAGAAAACTTGTCAAGACAAGACAACTTGTCAAGGCAAGACAAGACAAGACAAGACAAGACAAGACAACTTTTCAAGACAAGACAACTAGTCAAGACAAGACAAGACAAGACAATATAAGGCAAGACAAGACAAGACAACTTTTCAAGACAAGACAACTAGTCAAGAGAAGACAAGACAAGACAAGACAAGACAGGACAAGACAAGACAATGCAAGACAAGACACTACAAGACAAGACAACTTGTCAAGACAAGACAAGACAAGACAACTTGTCAAGACAAGACAAGACAAGTCGAGACAAGACAAGATAAGACAAGACAAGACAACTTTTCAAGACAAGACAAGACAACTTTTCAAGACAAGACAAGTCGAGACTATACAAGACAAGACAAGACAAGACAATTTGCCAAGATAAGACAAGACAAGACAACTTGTCAAGACAAGACAAGTCAAGACAATTTGTCAAGACAAGACAAGACAACTTGTCAAGACAAGACAAGACAACTTGTCAAGACAAGACAACTTGTCAAGATCTGACAACTTGTCAATGCAAGACAAGACAACACAAGACAAGACAAGACAAGACAACTTTTCAAGACAAGACAACTAGTCAAGACAAGACAAGACAAGACAATATAAGACAAGACAAGACAAGACAAGACAAGACGAGACAAGACAAGACAAGACAACTTGTCAAGGCAAGACAAGACAAGACAAGTCGAGACAAGACAAGACAAGAAAACTTTTCAAGACAAGACAAGACTACTTTTCAAGACCAAACAAGTCGAGACAAGACAAGACAAGACAAGACAACTTTTCAAGACAAGACAACTAGTCAAGACAAGACAAGACAATATAAGGCAAGACAAGACAAGACAAGACAAGACAAGAAAAGACAAGACAAGACAAGACAAGCAAGACGAGACAAGACAAGACAAGATAATTTATCAAGACAAGACAAGACAAGAGAAGGCAACTTGTCAAGACAAGACAAGACAAGAGAAGGCAACTTGTCAAGACAAGACAACTTGTCAAGACAAGACAACTTGTCAAGACAAGACAAGACAAGACAAGACAGCTTGTCAAGACAAGACAAGATAACTTGTCAAGACAAGACAACTTGTCAAGGCAAGACAACCTGTCAAGACAAGACAACTTGTCAAGACAACACAACTTGTCAAGACAAGACAAGACAAGACAAGACAAGACAAGACAACTTTTCAAGACCAGACATCTAGTAAAGACAAGACAAGACAAGACAATATAAGGCAAGACAAGATAAGACAAGACAAGGCAAGACAAGACAAGACGAGACAAGACAAGACAAGACAAATTGTCAAGACAAGACAAAACAAGACAAGACAACTTGTCAAGTCAAGACAAGACAAGACAAGTCGAGACAAGACAAGACAACACAAGACAAGATAACTTTTCAAGACAAGACAAGTCGAGACAAGATAAAACAAGACAATTCAAGACAAGACATGACAAGATAACTTTTCAAGTCAAGACAACTAGTCAAGACAAGATAAGACAAGACAATATAAGGCAAGACAAGACAAGACAAGACAAGACAAGACAAGACAAGACAAGACAAGACAAGACAAGACAAGACGAGACAAGACAAGACAAGACAAATTGTCAAGACAAGACAAGACAAGACAAGACACGACAAGACAAGACAAGATATTGCATTGCAACATAACATTCCTACATTGCAATATTGCATTGCTACATTGCAACATTGCATTGCTACATTGCAACATTGCATTGCTACATTGCAACACTGCATTGCTACATTGCTACATTGCATTGCTACATATTGCTACATTGGATTGCTACATTGCTACATTGGATTGCTACATTGCTGCATTGCTACATTGCATTGCTACATTGCTACATTGCATTGCTCTATTGCTGCATTGCATTGCTACATTGCCGCATTGCTACATTGCATTGCTATATTGCTACATAGCATTGCTATATTGCTAGATTGCAACATTACATTGCTGCATTGCAAGACAAGACAAGACAAATTGTCAAGAAAAGACAAGACAAGACCAGACACGACAAGACAAGACAAGACAACTTGTCAAGACAAGACAAGACAAGACAAGAGAAGTCGAGACAAGACAAGACAAGACAAGACAAGACAAGACAAGACAACTTTTCAAGACAAGACAAGTCGAGACAAGACAAGACAAGACAAGAGAATTTGTCAAGACAAGACAAGAGAATTTTTTAAGATAAGACAAGACAAGACAATTTGTCAAGACAAGACAAGACAACTTGTCAAGACAAGACAAGACAACTTGTCAAGACAAGACAACTTATTAAGACAAGAAAACTTGTCAAGACAAGACAACTTGTCAAGGCAAGACAAGACAAGACAAGACAAGACAAGACAAGACAAGACAAGACAAGACAAGACAAGACAACTTTTCAAGACAAGACAACTAGTCAAGACAAGACAAGACAAGACAATATAAGGCAAGACAAGACAAGACAACTTTTCAAGACAAGACAACTAGTCAAGACAAGACAAGACAAGACAAGACAAGACAGGACAAGACAAGACAATGCAAGACAAGACACTACAAGACAAGACAACTTGTAAAGACAAGACAAGACAAGACAACTTGTCAAGACAAGACAAGACAAGTCGAGACAAGACAAGACAAGACAAGACAAGACAACTTTTCAAGACAAGACAAGACAACTTTTCAAGACAAGACAAGTCGAGACTATACAAGACAAGACAAGACAAGACAATTTGCCAAGATAAGACAAGACAAGACAACTTGTCAAGACAAGACAAGACAAGACAATTTGTCAAGACAAGACAAGACAACTTGTCAAGACAAGACAAGACAACTTGTCAAGACAAGACAACTTGTCAAGATCTGACAACTTGTCAATGCAAGACAAGACAACACAAGACAAGACAAGACAAGACAAGACAACTTTTCAAGACAAGACAACTAGTCAAGACAAGACAAGACAAGACAATATAAGACAAGACAAGACAAGACAAGACGAGACAAGACAAGACAAGACAACTTGTCAAGGCAAGACAAGACAAGACAAGTCGAGACAAGACAAGACAAGAAAACGTTTCAAGACAAGACAAGACAACTTTTCAGGACCAAACAAGTCGAGACAAGACAAGACAAGACAAGACAACTTTTCAAGACAAGACAACTAGTCAAGACAAGACAAGACAATATAAGGCAAGACAAGACAAGACAAGACAAGAAAAGACAAGACAAGACAAGCAAGACGAGACAAGAGAAGACAAGATAATTTATCAAGACAAGACAAGACAAGAGAAGGCAACTTGTCAAGACAAGACAAGACAAGACAAGGCAACTTGTCAAGACAAGACAACTTGTCAAGACAAGACAACTTGTCAAGACAAGACAAGACAAGACAAGACAGCTTGTCAAGACAAGACAAGATAACTTGTCAAGACAAGACAACTTGTCAAGACAAGACAACCTGTCAAGACAAGACAACTTGTCAAGACAACATGCCACAACTTGTCAAGACAAGACAAGACAAGACAAGACAAGACAACTTTTCAAGACAAGACATCTAGTAAAGACAAGACAAGACAAGACAATATAAGGCAAGACAAGATAAGACAAGACAAGGCAAGACAAGACAAGACGAGACAAGACAAGACAAGACAAATTGTCAAGACAAGACAAAACAAGACAAGACAACTTGTCAAGTCAAGACAAGACAAGACAAGTCGAGACAAGACAAGACAACACAAGACAAGATAACTTTTCAAGACAAGACAAGTCGAGACAAGATAAAACAAGACAATTCAAGACAAGACATGACAAGATAACTTTTCAAGTCAAGACAACTAGTCAAGACAAGATAAGACAAGACAATATAAGGCAAGACAAGACAAGACAAGACAAGACAAGACGAGACAAGACAAGACAAGACAAATTGTCAAGACAAGACAAGACAAGACAAGACGAGACAAGACAAGACAAGACAACTTGTCAAGACAAGGGAAGACAAGACAACTTGTCAAGACAAGACAACTTGTCAAGACAAGACAACTTGTGAACACAAGACAACTTGTCAAGACAAGACAACTTGTCAAGACAAGGCAAGACAAGACAAGACAACTTGTCAAGACAAGACAAGACAAGACAAATTGTCAAGACAAGACAAGACAACTTTTCAAGACAAGACAAGACAAGACAACGTGTCAAGACAAGACAACTTGTCAAGACAAACAACTTGTCAAGACAAGACAACTTGTCAAGAGAAGAGAGCTTGTCAGGACAAGACAACTTGTCAAGACAAGACAAATTGCCAGGACAAGACAAAACAAGACAAGACAAGACAACTTGTCAATACAAGACAACTTGTCAAGACAAGACAACTTGTCAAGACAAGACAACTTGTCAAGACAAGACAACTTGTCAAGACAAGACAACTTGTCAAGAGAAGACAACTTGTCAAGACAAGACAAGACAAGACACGACAAGAGAAGACAAGATATTGCATTGCAACATTGCATTCCTACATTGCAATATTGCATTCTACATTGCAACATTGCATTGCTACATTGCAACATTGTATTGCTACATTGCAACACTGCCTTGCTACATTGCAACATTGCATTGCTACATTGCTACATTGGATTGCTACATTGCTACATTTGATTGCTACATTGCTACATTGCTACATTGCATTGCTACATTGCTACATTGCATTGCTACATTGCTGCATTGCATTGCTACATTGCCGCATTGCTACATTGTATTGCTATATTGCTACATAGCATTGCTATATTGCTAGATTGCAACATTACATTGCTGCATTGCAAGACAAGACAAGACAAATTGTCAAGAAAAGCCAAGACAAGACAAGACCAGACAAGACAAGACAACTTGTCAAGACAAGACAAGACAAGACAAGAGAAGTCAAGACAAGACAAGACAAGACAAGACAAGACAAGACAAGACAAGACAAGACAAGACAACTTTTCAAGACAAGACAAGTCGAGACAAGACAAGACAAGACAAGACAATTTGTCAAGATAAGACAAGACAAGACAACGTGTCAAGACAAGACAACTTGTCAAGACAAACAACTTGTCAAGACAAGACAACTTGTCAAGACAAGACAAGTTGTCAAGAAAAGGCAAGACGAGACAAGACAAGATAACTTGTCAAGACAAGACAACTTGTCAAGACAAGACAAGACAAGACAAGACAAGACAAGACAACTTTTCAAGACAAGACAAGTCGAGACAAGACAAGACAAGACAAGACAATTTGTCAAGATAAGACAATACAAGACAATTTGTCAAGATAAGACACGACAAGACAACTTGTAAAGACAAGACACCTTGTCAAGACAAGACAACTTGTCAAGACAAGACAACTTGTCAAGGCAAGACAAGACAAGACAAGACAATACAACTTTTCAAGACAAGACAACTAGTCAAGACAAGACAAGACAAGACAATATAAGGCAAGACAAGACAAGACAAGGCAACTTTTCAAGACAAGACAACTAGTCAAGACAAGACAAGACAAGACAAGACAAGACAAGACAAGACAAGACAAGACAAGACAAGACAAGACAAGACAAGACAAGACAATGCAAGACAAGACACGACAAGACAAGACAACTTGTCAAGCCAAGACAAGACAAGACAACTTGTCAAGACAAGACAAGACAAGTCGAGACAAGAGAAGACAAGACAAGACAAGACAACTTTTCAAGACAAGACAAGACAACTTTTCAAGACAAGACAAGTCGAGACTATACAAGACAAGACAAGACAATTTGCCAAGAAAAGACAAGACAAGACAACTTGTCAAGACAAGACAAGACAATTTGTCAAGACAAGACAAGACAACTTGTCAAGACAAGACAAGACAAGACAACTTGTCAAGACAAGACAACTTGTCAAGACAAGTCAACTTGTCAAGACAAGACAATACAAGTCAAGACAAGACAACTTGTCAAGACAAGACAACTTGTCAAGACAAGACAAGACAACTTGTCAAGACAAGACAGGACAACTTGTCAAGACAAGAAATGACCAGACCAGACCAGACAAGACAAGACAAGACAAGACAAGACAAGACAAGACAAGACAAGACAAGACAAGACAAGACAAGACAATGTATCAAGACAACACAAGACAACTTGTCAAGACAAGAAAAGACAAAACAAGACGAGACAAGACAAGACAAGACAAGACAAGACAAGATGAGACAAGACAAGTGTAGGAACCAAGTCATGTTATTACAATGAACGCTTTGCAAATGTATCGCAGGCGCGCATTCCCTCGAGGTTAGTGTTTTTATATTGTGTTCAAAAGAATATGCTAATAACGCAAGTTAAGAAAAACGGCACAATAACTTGTAAGTATCCATTGACTTATTTGCCAGCAATTACGCTGTATTTGTAATCGTATTGTATTCGTATTTGTAGCGAATCTTTCTGTATTCAGAATGAATACGAGTTGTTGTAGCCAGAATGGATTATTATATTATGAAGAAATAAACGTAGCTTGGACGTTACATTATTCGAAGTTATTTGTTTGCCAGCTGTTTTGAAAGATATTGGAATTTGGATAGCCGAATTCTATAAGATGACTGGGAAGAAAGGCAAGAAAACAAAGAGTTGTTTTCAAAAGAAAGGCGAACGTGCAAAGTCGCATGACACGTCGCGACAGCCTGAGAACAACGAGAAGGAAACGTTGATAGAACCTACGGAAGAAGTGATCGAGTCTCGTAGCGACAAGAATGGTGGAGAAGAGGATGTACGGCCATCATTAACGAGAGTAAACACGGAAACTGATTCTAAGTACGAAGATCCTGAGCAGCCAATTGAGAGTTGTAGACCAAGCAGAGCGAAGACCTATAATAAGACACTGAGTGAAGAAGAAGTCCGAGCAGAAAGGGCCATTCAAGAAAAATATCAGAGAACAGGATATTTGGGAGAAATTCGGAAACGATTAAATCATGTACATGAGAGGATGGAAAATCCCAGCGTGCAAGCAGTTGAGGTAAATGAAAGCCTCTCAAGGTATGAAGAATCTTTTCGTAAATTTGTAATTAGTCATGAAGCTTACATGAAGTATGAGGATGACGATGAAAAGCGAAAGTTAATGACAGACAGTTATAATGACCAACGAGATATCAAACTACAACTAGATATCATTGTGAATACATGGAATGTAAATGACGAAAGAAAAGAGAGACCTCCATCTGAATCTGGGTTTAGTCTGAGATCTATCAAGAGCAATAGAAGTCATGCCTCTAGTAGAAGTAGCATTAAAGAAAGGAAAAGAGTGATGGAAGAAGCGAGATTGCAGATGCAGACTCTGAGAGAACGACAAGAACTAGAGCGCCAATTGGAAGCGGTGGAGAAAAGTAAGACAGAGCTCAGTAGGAAAATTGACTTGTTGAATGCAGAGACAGCAGTAAAACAGGCTGAGATTGATTTTGTGATAGAACAGAGTACTGAGGAAGGAGAGACAGATGGTATGTACGGATATTTGAATGAATATCACAAGCAGGGTAATAATAGTGTGGGAAAATCTCCCACCCTGCAGCCTGGTAAAGTCAGCATTATACCTGTCACAGACCCTATACCCAAAAATGCTACAGGAACAACACCGCTGAGTTCTGTGCAATCTCAAGTCACATCAACATCCGGTCAGACATCCTTTGGTCAGCAAGGCAAACAAAATGCATTGAAGGGAGCTATGCCACCTTATAGCCCCAAAACTGTTCGATTAGATGCAACTGCAGTGGAATATCATCCACTAACCAGGCCCGAACAGACAACAGCCTTGCCCGAGCAGCCAACACATTATCGGCCTAGTTTATCTGATGTTCAGAATTCACCACCCCAAAACTGTGAGCAGCAGGCAGATGTCTGGAAGACAATAGCACAAGCAATTAAGGAAGGGCCTTCTCTCCCAAAAGTAGAATTGATGAAATTCAGTGGCGATCCCTTAGAATATGCAGAGTTTGTAACCAACTTTAGAGATAATATTGAAAGCCAAGTATCAGATGAGTCGCAGAGATACACTCGTTTGCTGGCACAGTGTGAGGGCAAGGCGAAGGATGCGATTAAGAGCTGTGTGAATATAGAAGTGGGTCAGAGATATACAGAAGCAAGGAAAACTCTTCTAGAAAACTTTGGCCAACCACATATGATAGTAGAAGAAAAGACTAGAAACTGAGAGAACTGCAACTTCGCAAATCAGATGCTGCTGCTCTAATGGAGTTTGTAAGGCGCTTACAAGATGCGGGAAGAGCCTTGAACAGTATGGGTTGCAACTATGCAAGTCGTCTAGATAGTGAGGATGTGATAGTCATGCTGATGAGAAAGCTTCCTGATGAAGGCTTAAAAAGAAAATGGGCTGATAGAGCAGGAGATCTTATCAAAAGCAAAGATCAAGTTGAATTCACAGACTTTGTGGAATTCATTCGAAGAATCGCAGGACGTATAAATAACAGATATGGAAGAGAACTTAAGTCGTTCAGTGAGAAGGAAAGAAAGGAATGGGGTAAAACCAAGTCAGATTACCAATCCAGAATCACGGCAGGTGCAACACAAAGTGAATGGAACCACGAGACACCCGAAGGATTTAAGGGAATGCCTCACAAGTGTCCACAGTGTTCTGGACCCCACGGAGTTTGGAGATGCCGAATCTTCAAGTCTTCCTCGCTGAAGGATCGTCTGAAGATCGTGAAACAGCATGGGCTGTGTAGAACATGTCTTGACCCAGGCTATATCGCAAAATCGTGTACGAAAGGATTCACCTGCAGGATATCTGGGTGTGGAAAGGATCATCATTATCTCATTCACCGTACTGTGGAAGACAGTAAAGAAAACCACACACAAGTGAGCAAAGATGACCCAACAAGAAGTTCCGAGAAAGGAGTTCGAGATAACAATCAGAAAAATGTCACAGAGGCTCAAGGTGGCGCGAGAGAGAACGTAAGGAATCTAGCTACCTCCGCAACCGCTGGTTCTGACGAAGCTGCCAGTGTTGGAACTGTTGGAGCCAGTAGTCGATCACGAGTTTGCTTTAAGGTAGTTCCAGTCAAGGTCAGCAGTGCAAGCAGCGACAAAGAGATAGTTACCTACGTATTCTTGGACGGTGGATCTGATGCAACACTCTGTGTAGAAAGCTTGGTTCAAGAGTTGGGTGTGCGAGACATGAAACCAACCAACTATACGATGACCACAGCCAATTGTAAAGAACGAAGATCTGGTCATGAGGTGCAGTTGAACGTGGAATCATTGTCGGGTAATGCAAAGTTCCAACTCGAGAATGTTTTAACTACTGACAGTCTACCCGTAGCCCCACGACATATGGCTACGAATGAAGAAGTGAAGAGGTGGCCCCACTTACAAGATATTGTCTTGCCAGAGACTGGGGATAGGAAAGTCACGATACTGATAGGGAGTGATCGTCCAGACATAATTGACAATTATTTGGACAGAAGAGATGGAGAAAGAGGTCAACCAGCCGCCGTGAAGACTCCCCTTGGATGGACGGTCTATGGCCCTGTTGGAGAGCTAGATGACCGCGTACATATCAACTTCACCCGTACAGAGCAGGACATTTTGAACTCGCAGTTAGAACGTATGTACAACGAAGAGTTTCGCGATGTTAATACAGACGTCGGAGAAGGGTTGTCAGTCGAGGATCGTAAAGCAGCAGAACTCATGGATAAATCGACGACGTTGGTAAACGGACACTACCAGCTCAAAACTGCCATTCCGACAAGATCCACCATTCCTTCCTGACAGTCTGCCAATTGCTGAGAAAAGATTAAAATGGTTGAAATCAAAGATGCAAAGAGATTCTGACTTTCACAGCAAGTACAGTAGCGTTGTCGAGAAATACCAGACGGAGGGATCATCGAGACAAGTTCCCATCGAAGAAGTTGCCAATCTCAAGCCACTATGGTACCTACCTCACCATGCTGTTTTGGCACCCTAGAAAACCTGAAGTACCGAGAGTAGTTTTCGATTGCGCTTGCAAGAGTGGAGGAACGTCGTTAAATGATCAACTGTTGCGAGGACCGGAAAACACCAGCACACTAATCGGTGTAATCCTGAGATTCAGAGTGGACGATGTAGCGGTAACTGCAGATGTAAAGCGAATGTTCCATCAAGTCTACGTAGCCCCTGAGGACCGTGGAGCGCTTTGCTATCTCTGGTGGCCCAATGGTGACACGTCAAAGGATCCCAAGACGTATCAGATGCTTGTCCATATTTTCGGCGCAAAATCTTCACCAAGCGTAGCCGGGTATGCGCTTAGGAGAACGGCTAAAGATAACGAGCATAGCTTTTCCTCAAAAGCCGTAGAAGCAGTGTTCCGAGATTTTTATGTCGACGACTTATTGAAGTCATTTGTAGATTCCGAACAAGGCAAAGTCGTAAGTAAAGAGCTACAGAGTTTACTAGCGAAGGCAGGTTTTCAGCTAACTAAGTGGCTTTCGAACTCGCGCGACGTCCTGGAAGCATTTCCCGCAGATGACAGAGCACCAGCAATCAAGGATTTAGATTTACAATCGGAAGCTTTGCCCATGGATCGAGCGTTGGGTATCCATTGGGACGTGGAAGGAGATACGATTAACCTGGTTGTGAATAAAAAGGAAAAGCCGGAGAACCGGAAAGGCGTATTGTCGTCGATAGCAACCGTGTACGATCCGCTTGGTTTCGCAAGCCCACTTATTCTTCCCGGGAGAGAAATTAACCAAGAATTGTGCAGATTGAAGTTCGACTGGGATGAGAAACTTCCGCAAGAATTGTGCACCCGTTGGAAAGAGTGGAGAGACGGACTTATTCGTTTGGAAGGTTTCAAGATCCCACGATGTTATAAACCGAGAAGTTTCGGAGAGATCAATCAGGCAGAACTTCATCATTTCGCTGATGCATCCCAAGAGCATGGTTATGGTACAGCCTCGTATTTGCGTCTTGTCAATGAGGAGGGAGAAATCCATTGCAGCTTTGTGATGGGGAAATCTCGTGTAAACCCTCTGAAGGGTGCTGTGACAGTACCAAAGTTAGAGCTGACAGCAGCCACCTTGTCGACGCGGATGAATAGGATCATCATGAAGGAATTAGAAGGAAGAATCAAGATTGACAGCATCACATTTTGGACTGATTCAATGATAGTTTTGAAGTACATCGCAAATGAGACGCGACGGTTCACTACATTTGTTGCCAATCGAGTCGCCGCCATACGCCAGGAATCGGAACCGAAGCAGTGGCGACACGTTAGATCCGAGCTGAACCCAGCAGACTACGCCTCCCGAGGGATTAAAGCCTCAGAAACCAATAAACTGGACAGATGGAAACGTGGTCCGGAGTTCCTGTGGAAGAATACCGATGAGTGGCCCCCACAACCTTCAGATCTCACCGACAGCCTAGACGACAGTGACGAAGGAGTGAAAAGAGAAAAGGTTACGGTAGGAGTAGCTATCGTTCGGAAAGACTTTTGGAACGCGTTGTTCCAGCGATATTCTACGTGGGATCGACTTCGAAGAGTAGTTGCTTGGTTAATTAGAGCCCTTCGAACGCCAGTGAATGTCCAGAAGAGGAGTGAAGTACGCAGAAACTTGAAGAGAGACACGAAGCGCAGCATAAAACCTTTGTCAGTCTCCGAATTGGAAGAAGCCGAGAAGAGAATTGTGAAGTTTGTCCAAAAGGAATCATTTCCGAACGAAATTGGTGAGACGGTGAAGATGGGTCAACTAGCTCGACTCAAACCTTTTAAAGAACACGAGATTCTTCGTGTAGGAGGACGACTAGACCACTCAATTTTAAGTTACGATGCAAAACATCCATTCATATTGCCGAAGAACCATCCAGTATCAGAGCTGATAATTCGTCATTATCACCATATGAATGGACACGTAGGAAGTTATCAAGTGTTAGCTGCAACGAGAGAGCGTTTTTGGATAATCAACGGAGTCTCTTCTATAAGGCGAGTTCTCAGAAAGTGTCATGTGTGCAAACGTGAGAATGCCAAGTTAGGAGAGCAAGTAACGGCGCCGCTGCCAGTAGTGAGAGTATCCTCGGACAGTCATCGGATCATTTACCCCTTCGCAGCTGTAGGTTTAGACTACTTTGGACCTCTCTACGTGAAATCAGGACCCATGACAAGATCGAGGAGAGACCCAACATTGAATAAACGCTACGGATGTATCTTTACATGCTTAAGATACCGAGCTGTCCACATCGAAGTAGCAGAAGATTTGTCCACAGATAGCTTCATTAACGCACTTCTACGTTTCGTTGGCAGAAGAGGACCCCCCAGAGTCATATACAGCGATAACGGTACCAATTTCAGAGGTGCAGAGCTTGATGTTCTCAAAGCCTTACAAGCATGGGACCAAGAGAAGATTAGTGGTACGTTAACTCAAAGAGGCATCGATTGGAAATTCAACCCTCCTGCTGCGAGCCACCAAGGCGGAGTTTGGGAACGACTAATACGCTCTACCAAGAGAATCTTGCACTCTATGGTAGGACAACGCCAATTGAATGACGAGAGCTTGAGGACGTTCCTGGTGGAAGTAGAAAAAATCATGAATGACAGACCTATTACGCCCGTCTCAAGTGAGCCTCAAGATTTAGAAGCTCTTACGCCGAATCACATATTACTTATGAGAAGAAATCCCTCTACATCTCCCGGTGCGTTCAAAGGATCGGACAGGTACGAGGCGAGATGGAAATACGTTCAGATGCTAGCAGATGAATTCTGGAAAAGATGGACTAATGAATACCTACCGACCCTACAGGAGAGCCAAAAGTGGTTGCACAGAATGCCCAATTTCGAACTTGGTGATTTAGTGCTCATGGCAGACAAGAATGTATCTCGTGGTCAGTGGCCCAAGGGATTAGTTGAGCAGGTATTCCCCGATAAGGAAGGAGTCGTACGTCGAGTAATCGTTAGAACGGCAGATGGAGTCTACCAAAGAGACGTGCGAAAGCTTTGTCTTTTAGAAGAAAGATTACTAAGCTGTATTGAACGAGACAAAGAACAGATGGATCCGAAGGAGCTTGAATCCAAGCAAGTTATATGAATTTTCGTTAGTATAAACAGTGTTATTAAGGCAGGACTTGTTTTAGAACATTCAAGTTTTTAGAACGGTTAAAAAATTATTTTTTTGTTGTAAGTTTAAAGACTCCCTTATCGCCTTTCGGGGGGGAGCGTGTAGGAACCAAGTCATGTTATTATAATGAACGCTTTGCAAATGTATCGCAGGCGCGCATTCCCTCGAGGTTAGTGTTTTTATATTGTGTTCAAAAGAATATGCTTCGCAAGTTAAGAAAAAAGGCACAATAACTTGTAAGTATCCATTGACTTATTTGCCAGCAATTACGCTGTATTTGTAATCGTATTGTATTCGTATTTGTAGCGAATCTTTCTGTATTCAGAATGAATACGAGTTGTTGTAGCCAGAATGGATTATTATATTATGAAGAAATAAACGTAGCTTGGACGTTACAACAAGACAAGACAACTTTTCAATACAAGACAACTTGTCAAGACAAGATAAGATAATACAACTTGTCAAGACAAGAAAAGACAAGACATGACAAGACAATACAAGACAAGACAAGACAACTTGTCAAGACAAGACAAGACAAGACAAGACAAGACAATGCAAGACAAGACACGACAAGACAAGACAACTTGTCAAGAGAAGATAAGACAAGACAATTCGTCAAGACAAGACAATAAAACTTGTCAAGACAAGACAACTTGTCAAGACAAGACAAGACAAGGCAGTACAACTTTACAAGACGAGACAACTTGTCAAGACAAGAGAAGACAAGGCAACTTTTCAAGACAAGACAAGACAACTTGTCAAGACAAGACAAGACAATTTGTCAAGACAAGACAAGACAAGACAACTTATCAAGACAAGATAAGACAAGAGAAGACAACTTGTCAAGACAAGACAACTTGTCAAGACAAGACAAGACAAGACAACTTATCAAGACAAGATAAGACAAGAGAAGACAACTTGTCAAGACAAGACAACTTGTCAAGACAAGACAACACAAGACAAGACAAGACAGCTTGTCAAGACGAGACAAGACAACTTGACAAGACAAGACAACTTGTCAAGACAAGACAACTTGTCAAGACAAGACAACTTGTCAAGACGAGACAACTTTAAATACAACACAACTTGTCAAGACAAGACAGTTTGTCAAGGCAAGACAACTTGTCAAGGCAAGACAAGACAAGAGAAGACAACTTGTCAAGACAAGACAAGACAAGACAAGACAAGACAATTTGTCAAGACAAGACAAGACAAGACAACTTATCAAGACAAGACAAGATAAGAGAAGACAACTTATCAAGACAAGACAACTTGTCAAGACAAGACAAGACAAGACAAGACAAGACAAGACAGCTTGTCAAGACAAGACAAGACAACTTGTCAAGACAAGACAACTTTACAAGACCAGACAACTTGTCAAGACAAGACAACTTGTCATGACAAGACAACTTGTCAAGATCTGACAACTTGTCAAGGCAAGACAAGACGACACAAGACAAGTCAAGACAAGACAACTTTTCAAGACAAGACAACTAGTCAAGACAAGACAAGACAAGACAATATAAGATAAGACAAGACAAGACAAGACGAGACAAGACAAGACAACTTGTCAAGACCAGACAACTTGTCAAGACAAGACAACTTGTCATGACAAGACAACTTGTCAAGATCTGACAACTTGTCAAGGCAAGACAAGACGACACAAGACAAGTCAAGACAAGACAACTTTTCAAGACAAGACAACTAGTCAAGACAAGACAAGACAAGACAATATAAGATAAGACAAGACAAGACAAGTCGAGACAAGACAAGACAAGACAACTTTTCAAGACAAGACAAGACAACTTTTCAAGACCAGACAAGTCGAGACAAGACAAGACAAGACAAGACAACTTTTCAAGACAAGACAACTAGTCAAGACAAGACAAGACAATGCAATATAAGGCAAGACAAGACAAGACAAGACAAGACAAGACAAGACAAGACGAGACAAGACAAGACAAGACAATTTGTCAAGGCAAGACAAGACAACTTATCAAGACAAGACAAGACAAGACAAGAGAAGGCAACTTGTCAAGACAAGACAACTTGTCAAGACAAGACAACTTGTCAAGACAAGACAACTTGTCAAGACAAGACAAGACAAGACAAGACAGCTTGTTAAGACAAGACAAGATAACTTGTCAAGACAAGACAACTTGTCAAGACAAGACAACCTGTCAAGACAAGACAACTTGTCAAGACAACACAACTTGTTAAGGCAAGACAAGACAAGACAAGACAACTTTTCAAGACAAGACATCTAGTAAAGGCAAGACAAGACAAGACAATATATGGCAAGACAAGATAAGACAAGACAAGACAAGACAAGACGAGACAAGACAAGACAAGACAAGACAAATTATCAAGACAAGACAAGACAACTTGTCAAGTCAAGACAAGACAAGACAAGACAAGTCGAGACAAGACAAGACAGGACAAGACAAGACAAGACAAGACAACTTTTCAAGACAAGACAACTAGTCAAGACAAGATAAGACAAGACAATATAAGGAAAGACAAGACAATACAAGACAAGACAAGACAAGACAAGACAAGACAAGACGAGACAAGACAAGACAAGACAAGAGAACTTGCCAAGACAAGACAAGACAAGTCGAGACAAGACAAGACAAGACAAGACAAGACAACTTTTCAAGACAAGACAAGTCGAGACAAGACAAGACAAGACAAGACAATTTGTCAAGATAAGACAAGACATGACAACTTGTCAAGAGAAGATAAGACAAGACAATTCGTCAAGACAAGACAATAAAACTTGTCAAGACAAGACAACTTGTCAAGACAAGACAAGACAAGACAAGGCAAGACAACTTGTCAAGACGAGACAACTTGTCAAGAGAAGAGAAGACAAGGCAACTTTTCAAGACAAGACAAGACAACTTGTCAAGACAAGACAAGACAATTTGTCAAGACAAGACAAGACAAGACAACTTATCAAGACAAGATAAGACAAGAGAAGACAACTTGTCAATACAAGACAACTTGTCAAGACAAGACAAGACAAGACAAGACAACTTGACAAGACAAGACAACTTGTCAAGACAAGACAACTTGTCAAGACAAGACAACTTTAAATACAACACAACTTGTCAAGACAAGACAGCTTGTCAAGGCAAGACAACTTGTCAAGGCAAGACAAGACAAGACAAGACAACTTGTCAAGACAAGACAAGACAAGACAATTTGTCAAGACAAGACAAGACAAGACAACTTATCAAGACAAGACAAGATAAGAGAGGACAACTTATCAAGACAAGGCAACTTGTCAAGACAAGACAAGACAAGACAAGACAGCTTGTCAAGACAAGACAAGACAACTTGTCAAGACAAGACAACTTGTCAAGACCAGACAACTTGTCAAGACAAGACAACTTGTCAAGACAAGACAAGACGACACAAGACAAGTCAAGACAACACAACACAACTTTTCAAGACAAGACAACTAGTCAAGACAAGACAAGACAAGACAATATAAGATAAGACAAGACAAGACAAGACGAGACAAGACAAGACAACTTGTCAAGGCAAGACAAGACAAGACAAGTCGAGACAAGACAAGCCGAGACAAGACAAGACAAGACAACTTTTCAAGACAAGACAAGACAACTTTTCAAGACCAGACAAGCCGAGACAAGACAAGACAAGACAAGACAACTTTTCAAGACAAGACAACTAGTCAAGACAAGACAAGACAAGACAATATAAGGCAATACAAGACAAGACAAGACAAGACAAGACAAGACGAGACAAGACAAGACAAGACAATTTGTCAAGGCAAGACAAGACAACTTATCAAGACAAGACAAGACAAGACAAGACAAGGCAACTTGTCAAGACAAGACAACTTGTCAAGACAAGACAACTTGTCAAGACAAGACAACTTGTCAAGACAAGACAACTTGTCAAGACAAGACAAGACAAGACAACACAAGACAGCTTGTCAAGACAAGACAAGATAACTTGTCAAGACAAGACAACTTGTCAAGACAAGACAACCTGTCAAGACAAGACAACTTGTCAAGACAACACAACTTGTTAAGGCAAGACAAGACAAGACAAGACAATATAAGGCAAGACAAGATAAGACAAGACAAGACAAGACAAGAAGAGACAAGACAAGACAAGACAAATTATCAAGACAAGACAAGGCAAGACAAGACAACTTGTCAAGTCAAGACAAGACAAGACAAGACAAGTCGAGACAAGACAAGACAGGACAAGACAAGACAAGACAAGACAAGACAAGACAAGACAAGACAAGACAACTTTTCAAGACAAGACAACTAGTCAAGACAAGATAAGACAAGACAATATAAGGCAAGACAAGACAAGACAAGACAAGACAAGACAAGACAAGACAAGACAAGACAAGACAAGACAAGACAAGACGAGACAAGACAAGACAACTTGTCAAGGCAAGACAAGACAAGACAAGTCGAGACAAGACAAGTCGAGACAAGACAAGACAAGACAACTTTTCAAGACAAGACAAGACAACTTTTCAAGACCAGACAAGTCGAGACAAGACAAGACAAGACAAGACAACTTTTCAAGACAAGACAACTAGTCAAGACAAGACAAGACAATATAAGGCAAGACAAGACAAGACAAGACAAGACAAGACAAGACAAGACAAGACAAGACAAGACAAGACAAGACAAGTCAAGACGAGACAAGACAATTTGTCAAGGCAAGACAAGACAACTTATCAAGACAGGGCAAGACAAGACAAGAGAAGGCAACTTGTCAAGACAAGACAACTTGTCAAGACAAGACAACTTGTCAAGACAAGACAACTTGTCAAGACAAGACAAGACGAGACAAGACAGCTTGTCAAGACAAGACAAGATAACTTGTCAAGACAAGACAACTTGTCAAGACAAGACAACATGTCAAGACAAGACAACTTGTCAAGACAACACAACTTGTTAAGGCAAGACAAGACAAGACAAGACAACTTTTCAAGACAAGACATCTAGTAAAGACAAGACAAGACAAGACAAGACAATATAAGGCAAGACAAGATAAGACAAGACAAGACAAGACGAGACAAGACAAAACAAGACAAATTATCAAGACAAGACAAGACAAGACAAGACAACTTGTCAAGTCAAGACAAGACAAGACAAGTCGAGACAAGACAAGGCAGGACAAGACAAGACAAGACAAGACAACTTTTCAAGACAAGATAACTAGTCAAGACAAGATAAGACAAGACAATATAAGGCAAGACAAGACAAGACAAGACAAGACAAGACAAGACAAGACGAGACAAGACAAGACAAGACAACTTGTCAAGACAAACAACTTGTCAAGACAAGACAACTTGTCACGACAAGACAACTTGTCACGACAAGACAACTTGTCAAGAGAAGACAGCTTGTCAAGACAAGACAACTTGTCAAGACAAGACAAATTGTCAGGACTAGACAAAACAAGACAAGACAAGACAACTTGTCAATACAAGACAACTTGTCAAGACAAGACAACTTGTCAAGACAAGACAACTTGTCAAGACAAGACAACTTGTCAAGACAAGAAAACTTGTCAAGAAAAGGCAAGACAAGACAAGACAAGATAACTTGTCAAGACAAGACAACTTGTCAAGACAAGACAACGTGTCAGGACAAGACAAGACAAGACAAGACAAGACACGACAAGACAAGACAAGATATTGCATTGCAACATTACATTCCTACATTGCAATATTGCATTGCTACATTGCAACATTGCATTGCTACATTGCAACATTGCATTGCTACATTGCAACACTGCATTGCTACATTGCAACATTGCATTGCTACATTGCTACATTGCATTGCTACATTGCTACATTGGATTGCTACATTGCTACATTGGATTGCTACATTGCTACATTGCTACATTGTATTGCTACATTGCTACATTGCATTGCTACATTGCTGCATTGCATTGCTACATTGCCGCATTGCTACATTGCATTGCTATATTGCTACATAGCATTGCTATATTGCTAGATTGCAACATTACATTGCTGCATTGCAAGACAAGACAAGACAAGTTGTCAAGAAAAGACAAGACAAGACCAGACACGACAAGACAAGACAAGACAAGACAACTTGTCAAGACAAGACAAGACAAGACAAGACAACTTTTCAAGACAAGACAAGTCGAGACAAGACAACACAAGACAAGAGAATTTGTCAATATAAGACAAGACAAGACAATTTGTCAAGACAAGACAAGACAACTTGTCAAGACAAGACAAGACAACTTGTCAATACAAGACAACTTGTCAAGACAAGACAACTTGTCAAGACAAGACAACTTGTCAAGGCAAGACAAGACAAGACAAGACAAGACAAGACAAGACAAGACAAGACAAGACAAGACAAGACAAGACAAGACAAGACAAGACAAGACAAGACAACTTTTCAAGACAAGACAACTAGTCATGACAAGACAAGACAAGACAATATAAGGCAAGACAAGACAAGACAACTTTTCAAGACAAGACAACTAGTCAAGACAAGACAAGACAAGACAAGACAAGACAAGACAAGACAAGACAAGACAAGACAAGACAAGACAAGACAATGCAAGACAAGACACTACAAGACAAGACAACTTGTCAAGACAAGACAAGACAAGACAACATGTCAAGACAAGACAAGACAAGTCGAGACAAGACAAGACAAGACAAGACAAGACAAGTCAAGACAAGACAAGACAAGACAACTTTTCAAGACAAGACAAGACAACTTTTCAAGACAAGACAAGTCGAGACTATACAAGACAAGACAAGACAATTTGCCAAGATAAGACAAGACAAGACAACTTGTCAAGACAAGACAAGACAAGACAATTTGTCAAGACAAGACAAGACAACTTGTCAAGACAAGACAAGACAAGACAACTTGTCAAGACAAGACACCTTGTCAAGACAAGTCAACTTGTCAAGACAAGACAATACAAGTCAAGACAAGACAACTTGTCAAGACAAGACAAGAAATGACCAGACCAGACCAGACAAGAGAAGACAAGACAAGACAAGACAAGACAAGACAAGACAAGACAAGACAAGATAATGTATCAAGACAACACAAGACAACTTGTCAAGACAAGACAAGACAAAACAAGACGAGACAAGACAAGACAAGACAAGATGAGACAAGACAAGACAAGACAACTTTTCAATACAAGACAACTTGTCAAGACAAGATAAGATAAGTGAACTTGTCAAGACAAGAAAAGACAAGACATGACAAGACAATACAATACAAGACAAGACAACTTGTCAAGACAAGACAAGACAAGACGACACAAGACAAGAAAAGACAAGACAAGAAAAGTCAAGACAAGACAAGACATGACAACTTGTCAAGACAAGAAAACTTGTCAAGACAAGACAAGACAGGTCTAGACAAGACAAGACAAGACAAGACAAGACAACTTTTCAAGACAAGACAAGACAATTTGTCAAAACAAGAAAAGACAAGACAACTTATCAAGACAAGACAAGAGAAGACAACGTGTCAAGACAAGACAACTTGTCAAGACAAGACAACTTGTCAAGACAAGACAACTGTTCAAGACAAGACAACTTGTCAAGACAAGACAAGACAATATAAGGCAAGACAAGACAAGACAAGAGTAGACAAGACAAGACAAGACAAGACTAGACGATACAAGATAAGACAAGACCAGACTAATTGTCAAGACAAGACCAGACCAGACAAGACAAGACAACTTTTCAAGACAAGACAAGACAATTTGTCAAAACAAGAAAAGACAAGACAACTTATCAAGACAAGACAAGACAAGACAACTTGTCAAGACAAGACAACTTGTCAAGACAAGACAACTGTTCAAGACAAGACAACTTGTCAAGACAAGACAATACAATATAAGGCAAGACAAGACAAGACAAGAGTAGACAAGACAAGACAAGACAAGACTAGACGATACAAGACAAGACAAGACCAGACTAATTGTCAAGACAAGACCAGACCAGACAAGACAAGACAAGTCAAGAGAACTTGTCAAGACAAGACAAGACAAGTCGAGACAAGACAAGACAAGACAAGACAACTTTTCAAGACAAGACAAGTCGAGACAAGACAAGACAAGACAAGACAATTTGTCAAGATAAGACAAGACAAGACAACTTGTCAAGAGAAGATAAGACAATTTGTCAAGACAAGACAATAAAACTTGTCAAGACAAGACAACTTGTCAAGACAAGACAAAACAAGACAAGACAACTTGTCAAGACGAGACAACTTGTCAAGACAAGACAAGACAAGGCAACTTTTCAAGACAAGACAACTTGTCAAGACAAGACAACTTGTCAAGACAAGACAAGTTGTCAAGAAAAGGCAAGACAAGACAAGACAAGATAACTTGTCAAGACAAGACAACTTGTCAAGACAAGACAACTTGTCAGGACAAGACAAGACAAGACAAGACACGACAAGACAAGACAAGATATTGCATTGCAACATTACATTCCTACATTGCAATATTGCATTGCTACATTGCAACATTGCATTGCTACATTGCAACATTGCATTGCTACATTGCAACACTGCATTGCTACATTGCAACATTGCATTGCTACATTGCTACATTGCATTGCTACATTGCTACATTGGATTGCTACATTGCTACATTGGATTGCTACATTGCTACATTGCTACATTGCATTGCTACATTGCTACATTGCATTGCTACATTGCTGCATTGCATTGCTACATTGCCGCATTGCTACATTGCATTGCTATATTGCTACATAGCATTGCTATATTGCTAGATTGCAACATTACATTGCTGCATTGCAAGACAAGACAAGACAAATTGTCAAGAAAAGACAAGACAAGACAAGACCAGACACGACAAGACAAGACAAGACAACTTGTCAAGACAAGACAAGACAAAGACAAGACAAGACAACTTTTCAAGACAAGACAAGTCGCGACAAGACAAGACAAGACAAGAGAATTTGTGAAGATAAGACAAGACAAGACAATTTGTCAAGACAAGACAAGACAACTTGTCAAGACAAGACAAGACAACTTGTCAAGACAAGACAACTTGTCAAGACAAGACAACTTGTCAAGACAAGACAACTTGTCAAGACAAGACAACTTGTCAAGGCAAGACAGGACAAGACAAGACAAGACAAGACAAGACAACTTTTCAAGACAAGACAACTAGTCAAGACAAGACAAGACAAGACAAGACAATATAAGGCAAGACAAGACAAGACAACTTTTCAAGACAAGACAACTAGTCAAGACAAGACAAGACAAGACAAGACAAGACAATGCAAGACAAGACACTACAAGACAAGACAACTTGTCAAGACAAGACAAGACAAGACAACTTGTCAAGACAAGACAAGTCGAGACAAGACAAGACAAGACAAGACTACTTTTCAAGACAAGACAAGACAACTTTTCAAGACAAGACAAGTCGAGACTATACAAGACAAGACAAGACAATTTGCCAAGATAAGACAAGACAAGACAACTTGTCAAGACAAGACAAGACAAGACAATTTGTCAAGACAAGACAAGACAACTTGTCAAGACAAGACAAGACAAGACAACTTGTCAAGACAAGACACCTTGTCAAGACAAGTCAACTTGTCAAGACAAGACAATACAAGTCAAGACAAGACAACTTGTCAAGACAAGACAACTTGTCAAGACAAGACAAGACAACTTGTCAAGACAAGACAGGACAACTTGTCAAGACAAGACAAGAAATGACCAGACCAGACCAGACAATACAAGACAAGACAAGACAAGACAAGACAAGACAAGACAAGACAAGACAAGACAAGACAAGACAAGACAAGACAAGACAATGTATCAAGACAACACAAGACAACTTGTCAAGACAAGACAAGACAAAACAAGACACAAGACAAGATGAGACAAGACAAGACAAGACAACTTTTCAATACAAGACAACTTGTCAAGACAAGATAAGATAAGTCAACCTGTCAAGACAAGAAAAGACAAGACATGACAAGACAATACAATACAAGACAAGACAACTTGTCAAGACAAGACAAGACAAGACAAGACGACACAAGACAAGAAAAGACAAGACAAGAAAAGTCAAGACAAGACAAGACATGACAACTTGTCAAGACAAGAAAACTTGTCAAGACAAGACAAGACAGGTCTAGACAAGACAAGACAAGACAAGACAAGACAACTTTTCAAGACAAGACAAGACAATTTGTCAAAACAAGAAAAGACAAGACAACTTATCAAGACAAGACAAGAGAAGACAACGTGTCAAGACAAGACAACTTGTCAAGACAAGACAACTTGTCAAGACAAGACAACTTGTCAAGACAAGACAACTTGTCAAGACAAGACAAGACAATATAAGGCAAGACAAGACAAGTCAAGAGTAGACAAGACAAGACAAGACAAGACTAGACGATACAAGATAAGACAAGACCAGACTATTTGTCAAGACAAGACCAGACCAGACAAGACAAGACAAGTCAAGAGAACTTGTCAAGACAAGACAAGACAAGTCGAGACAAGACAAGACAAGCCAAGACAACTTTTCAAGACAAGACAAGTCGAGACAAGACAAGACAAGACAAGACAATTTGTCAAGATAAGACAAGACAAGACAACTTGTCAAGAGAAGATAAGACAATTTGTCAAGACAAGACAATAAAACTTGTCAAGACAAGACAACTTGTCAAGACAAGACAAGACAAGACAACTTGTCAAGACGAGACAACTTGTCAAGACAAGAGAAGACAAGGCAACTTTTCAAGACAAGACAACTTGTCAAGACAAGACAAGACAATTTGTCAGGACAAGACAAGACAACTTATCAAGACAAGATAAGACAAGAGAAGACAACTTGTCAAGACAAGACAACTTGTCAAGACAAGACAAGACAAGACAAGACAGCTTGTCAAGACGAGACAAGACAACTTGTCAAGACAAGACAACTTGTCAAGACAAGACAACTTGTCAAGACAAGACAACTTGTCAAGACAAGACAACTTGTCAAGACAAGACAACTTTAAAGACAACACAACTTGTCAAGACAAGACAGCTTGTCAAGGCAAGACAATTGTCAAGGCAAGACAGGACAAGACAAGACAACTTGTCAAGACAAGACAAGACAAGACAAGACAATTTGTCAAGACAAGACAAGACAACTTATCAAGACAAGACAAGATAAGAGAAGACAACTTATCAAGACAAGACAAATTGTCAAGACAAGAAAAGACAAGACAAGACAAGACAGCTTGTCAAGACAAGACAAGACAACTTGACAAGACAAGACAACTTGTCAAGACCAGACAACTTGTCAAGACAAGACAACTTGTCAATACAAGACAACTTGTCAAGATCAGACAACTTGTCAAGGCAAGACAACACAACACAACACAAGACAAGACAAGACAAGACAACTTTTCAAGACAAGACAACTAGTCAAGACAAGACAAGACAAGAGAATATAAGACAAGACAAGACAAGACAAGACGAGACAAGACGAAACAAGACAACTTGTCAAGGCAAGACAAGACAAGACAAGACAAGTCGAGACAAGACAAGACAAGACAACTTTTCAAGACAAGACAAGACAACTTTTCAAGACCAGACAAGTCGAGACAAGACAAGACAAGACAACTTTTCAAGACAAGACAACTAGTCAAGACAAGACAAGACAAGACAATATAAGGCAAGACAAGACAAGACAAGACAAGACAAGACAAGACAAGACAAGACAAGACAAGACAAGACAATTTGTCAAGGCAAGACAAGACAACTTATCAAGACAAGACAAGACAAGAGAAGGCAACTTGTCAAGACAAGACAACTTGTCAAGACAAGACAACTTGTCAAGACAAGACAACTTGTCAAGACAAGACAACTTGTCAAGACAAGACAACTTGTCAAGACAAGACAACTTGTCAAGACAAGACAAGACAAGACAAGACAAGCCAAGACAACAAGACAACTTGTCAAGACAAGACAAGACAAGACAAGACAAGACAAGACAAGCCAAGACAAGACAGCTTGTCAAGACAAGACAAGATAACTTGTCAAGACAAGACAACTTGTCAAGACAAAACAACCTGTCAAGACAAGACAACTTGTCACGACAACACAACTTGTCAAGGAAAGACAAGACAAGACAAGACAAGACAACTTTTCAAGACAAGACATGTAGTAAGGACAAGACAAGACAAGACAATATAAGGCAAGACAAGATAAGACAAGACAAGACAAGACAAGACGAGACGAGACAAGACAAGACAAGACAAATTGTCAAGACAAGACAAGACAAGACAAGACAAGACAAGTCGAGACAAGACAAGACAGGACAAGACAAGATAAGACAAGACAACTTTTCAAGACAAGACAAGTCGAGACAAGATAAAACAAGACAATTCAAGACAAGACAAGACAGAAACAACTTTTCAAGACAAGACAACTAGTCAAGACAAGATAAGACAAGACAATATAAGGCAAGACAAGACAAGACAAGACAAGACAAGACAAGACAAGACAAGACAAGACGAGACGAGACAAGACAAGACAAATTGTCAAGACAAGACAAGACAAGACAAGACAAGACAAGACGAGACAAGACAAGACAACTTGTCAAGACAAGGCAAGACAAGACAACTTGTCAAGACAAGACAACTTTTCAAGACAAGACGAGACAAGACAAGACAAGACAACTTGTCAAGACAAGGCAAGACAAGACAATTTGTCAAGACAAGACAACTTGTCAAGACAAGACAACTTGTCAAGACAAGACAACTTGTCAACACAAGACAACTTGTCAAGACAAGACAACTTGTCAAGACAAGGCAAGACAAGACAACTTGTCAAGACAAGACAAGAAAAGACAAATTGTCAAGACAAGACAAGACAAGACAAATTGTCAAGACAAGACAAGACAACTTTTCAAGACAAGACAAGACAAGACAACTTGTCACGACAAGACAACTTGTCAAGAGAAGACAGCTTGTCAAGACAAGACAACTTGTCACGACAAGACAACTTGTCAAGAGAAGACAGCTTGTCAAGACAAGACAACTTGTCAAGACAAGACAAATTGTCAGGACAAGACAAAACAAGACAAGACAAGTTGTCAATACAAGACAACTTGTCAATACAAGACAACTTGTCAAGAGAAGACAACTTGTCAAGACAAGACAACTTGTCAAGACAAGACAACTTGTCAAGACAAGACAAATTGTCAAGAAAAGGCAAGACAAGACAAGACAAGATAACTTGTCAAGACAAGACAACTTGTCAAGACAAGACAACTTGTCAGGACAAGACAAGACAAGACAAGACACGACAAGACAAGACAAGATATTGCATTGCAACATTGCATTCCTACATTGCAATATTGCATTGCTACATTGCAACATTGCATTGTTACATTGCAACATGGCATTGCTACATTGCAACACTGCATTGCTACATTGCAACATTGCATTGTTACATTGCAACATTTCATTGCTGCATTGCATCATTGCAATATTGCATTGCTACATTGCATTGCTACATTGCTACATTGGATTGCTGCATTGCAACATTGCATTGCTACATTGCTGCATTGCATTGCTACATTGCCGCATTGCTACATTGCATTGCTATATTGCTACATAGCATTGCTATATTGCTAGATTGCAATATTACATTGCTGCATTGCAACATTGCGTTATTGCATTGCAACATTGCATTGCTACATTGCATTGCTACATTGCATTGCTACTTTGCATTGCTATATTGCATTGCTACATTGCTACAATACAGTGCTCCATTGCAACATTGCATTGCTACATTGCAACTTTGCATTGCTACATTGCAACATTGCATTGCAGCATTGCAACATTGCATTGCTACATTGTAACATTGCATTTGCTACATTGCAACATTGCATTGCTACATTGCTATATTGCATAGCTACATTGCTACATTGCAGTGCTACATTGATACATTGCATTGCTACATTGCTACATTGCATTGCTGCATTTCTACATTGCATTGCTACATTGCTACATTGCAACATTTAATTTCTACTTTGCAACATTGCATTTCTACATTGCAACGCTGCATTGCAACATTGCATTGCTACATTGCAACATTGCATTGCTACATTGCAACATTGCATTGCTACATTGCATTGCTACATTGCTACATTGCATTGCTACATTGCTACATTGCATTGCTACATTGCAACATTGGATTGCTACATTGCAGCATTGCAGTGCTACATTGCAACATTGCATTGCTACATTGCAACATTGCATTGCTACATTGCAACATTGCAGTGCTACATTGCAACATTGCATTTCTACATTGCAACATTGCATTGCTACATTGCGACATTGCATTGCTACATTGCAACATTGCATTGCTACATTGCATTGCTACATTGCATTGCTACATTGCATTGCTACATTGCTACAATACAGTGCTCCATTTCAACATTGCATTGCTACATTGCTACATTGCATTGCTGCATTGCTACATTGCATTGCTACATTGCATTGCTACACTGCATTGCTACATTTCATTGCTACATTGCTACATTGCATTGCTGAATTGCAACGTTGCATTGCTACATTGCAACATTGCATTGCTACATTGCAACATTGCATTGCCACATTGCTACATTACATTGCTACATTGCACCATTGCATTGCTACATTGCAACATTGCATTGCAACATTGTAACATTACATTGCTACATTGCAATATTGCATTGCTACATTGCAAAATTACATTGCAACATTGCAACATTGTATTGCTACATTGCAACATTGCATTGCTACATTACAACATTGCATTGCTACATTGCAACATTGCAATGCTACATTGAACATTGCATTTCTACATTGTATTGTATTGCTACATTGTATTGCATTGCTACATTGTATTGCATTGCTACATTGCTATATTGCATTGCTACATTGCTATATTGCATAGCTACATTACTACATTGCATTGCTGCATTGCTACATTGCATTGCTGCATTTCTACATTGCATTGCTACATTGCTACATTGCAACATTTAATTTCTACATTGCAACATTGCATTTCTACATTGCAACGCTGCATTGCAACATTGCATTGCTACATTGCAACATTGCATTGCTACATTGCATTAATACATTGCAAAATTACATTGCAACATTGCAACATTGTATTGCTACATTGCAACATTGCATTGCTACATTGCAACATTGCAGTGCTACATTGCAACATTGCATTTCTACATTGCAACATTGCATTGCTACATTGCGACATTGCATTGCTACATTGCAACATTGCATTGCTACATTGCATTGCTACATTGCATTGCTACATTGCATTGCTACATTGCTACAATACAGTGCTCCATTTCAACATTGCACTGCTACATTGCTACATTGCATTGCTGCATTGCTACATTGCATTGCTACACTGCATTGCTACATTGCTACATTTCATTGCTACATTGCCACATTGCATTGCTGAATTGCAACGTTGCATTGCTACATTGCAACATTGCATTGCTACATTGCAACATTGCATTGCCACATTGCTACATTACATTGCTACATTGCACCATTGCATTGCTACATTGCAACATTGCATTGCAACATTGTAACATTACATTGCTACATTGCAATATTGCATTGCTACATTGCAAAATTACATTGCAACATTGCAACATTGTATTGCTACATTGCAACATTGCATTGCTACATTACAACATTGCATTGCTACATTGCAACATTGCAATGCTACATTGAACATTGCATTTCTACATTGTATTGTATTGCTACATTGTATTGCATTGCTACATTGTATTGCATTGCTACATTGCTATATTGCATTGCTACATTGCTATATTGCATAGCTACATTACTACATTGCATTGCTGCATTGCTACATTGCATTGCTGCATTTCTACATTGCATTGCTACATTGCTACATTGCAACATTTAATTTCTACATTGCAACATTGCATTTCTACATTGCAACGCTGCATTGCAACATTGCATTGCTACATTGCAACATTGCATTGCTACATTGCATTAATACATTGCAAAATTGCATTGCAATATTGCTACATTGCATTGCTGAATTGCAACGTTGCATTGCTACATTGCAACATTGCATTGCTACATTGCAACATTGCATTGCTACATTGCTACATTACATTGCTACAATATTATTACAATATTGGATTGCTACAAAGTATTGCATTGCTACATTGCATTGTATTGCTACATTGCATTGCATTGCTACATTGCATTGCATTGCAACATTGTATTGCTGAATTGCTACATTGCATTGCTGCATTGCTGCATTACATTGCTAAATTGCTACATTGCTACATTGTATTGCTACATTGCTACATTGCATTGCTGCATTGCTACATTGCATTGCTACACTGCATTGCTACATTGCTACATTTCATTGCTACATTGCTACATTGCATTGCTGCATTGCTGCATTGCTACATTGCTACATTTCATTGCTACATTGAATTGCTACATAGCTACATTGCAGTGCTACATGGCTACATTGCAGTGCTACATTGCTACATTGCATTGCTACATTGCATTGCAACATTGCTAAATTATATTGCTACATTGCTACATTGCATTGCTTTATTGCTTCATTACATTGCTACATTGCAACATTGCATTGCAACATTGCAACATTGGAACATTGCATTGCTACATTACATTTCTACATTGCTACATTGCATTGCTACATTGCAACATTGCATTGCTACATTGCAACATTGCATTGCTACATTGCAACATTGCATTGCTACATTGCAACATTACATTGCTACATTGCAACATTACATTGCTACATTGAACCATTGCATTGCTACATTAGAACATTGCATAGCTACATTGCAACATTGCATTGCTACATTGTATTGCATTGTATTGCATTGCTACATTGCTACATTGCAACATTGCTACATTGCTACATTGCTACATTGCTACATTGCTACATTGCTACATTGCTACATTGCATTGCAACATTGCACCATTGCATTGCTACATTGCAAAATTGCATTGCTACATTGCAACATTACATTGCTACATTGCAACATTACATTGCTACATTGAACCATTGCATTGCTACATTAGAACATTGCATAGCTACGTTGCAACATTGCATTGCTACATTGTATTGCATTGTATTGCATTGCTACATTGCTACATTGCATTGCTACATTGCACCATTGCATTGCTACATTGCAACGTTGCATTCCTACATTGCATTGCTGCATTGCTGCATTGCATTGCTACATTGCTACATTGCAGTGCTACATTGCTACATTGCATTTCTACATTGCTACATTACATTGCGACAATGCTACATTGCATTGCTACATTGCTACATTGCTACATTGCTACATTGCAACATTGTATTGCTACATTACATTGCTACTTTGCATTGCTAAATTGCTACATTACATTGCTACATTGCTACATTGCTACATTGCAACATTGCATTATTGCATTGCAACATTACATTGCTACATTGCAACATTGCATTGCTTTATTGCAACATTGCGTTGCTACGTTGCAACATTGCATTGCTACATTGCAACATTGCATTGCTACATTGCAACATTGCATTGCTCCATTGCAACATTGCATTGCTCCATTGCAACATTGCATTGCTCCATTGCAACATTGCATTGCTACATTGCAACATTGCATTGCTACATTGCAACATTGCATTGCTACATTGCAACATTGCATTGCTACATTGCAACATTGCATTGCTACATTGCAACATTGCATTGCTACATTGCAACATTGCATTGCTACATCGCAACATTTAAATTGCTACATTGCAACATTGCATTTCTACATTGTATTACATTGCTACATTGTATTACATTGCTACATTGTATTACATTGCTACATTGTATTACATTGCTACATTGTATTACATTGCTACATTGCATTGCATTGCTACATTGCATTGTATTGCAACATTGCATTGCTACATTGCATCATTACATTGCTACATTGCAACATTACATTGCTACATTGAAATATTGCATTGCATTGCATTGCTACATTGCTATATTGCATTGCTATATTGCAACATTGCATTGCTACATTGCAACATTGCATTGCTACATTGCATTGCTAAGCAATGCAATGTTGTAATTCAGCAATGCTATGTTGCAATGTAGCAATGTAGCAATGCAGCATTGTGGCAATGCAATGTAGTAATGTAGCAATGCAATGTAGCAATACAATGCAATGTAGCAATGCAATGTTGCAATGTTGCGATGTGGCAATGCAATGTTGCAATGTGGAAATGCAATGTTGCAATGTAGCAATGCAATGCAATGCAAAGCAATGCAATGCAATGCAATGTTGCACTGTAGCAATGCAATGTTGTAATGTAGCAATGCAATGTTTCAATGTAGCAATGTAATGTTGCAATGTACCAATGTAATGTTGCAATGTAGCAATGCAATGTTGCAATGTAGCAATGTAATGTTGCAATGTAGCAATGCAATGTTGCAATGTAGCAATGCAATGTTGCAATCTAGCAATGCAATGTTGCAATGTAGCAATGCAATGTTGCAATGTATAGTAGCAATGCAATGTTGCAATGTAGCAACGCAATGTTGTAATGTTGCAACGTAGCAATGTAATGTTGCAATGCAGCAATGCAAAGTAGCATTACAATGTATCAATATAATGTTGCAATGTAGCAATGTAGCAATGTAGCAATGTAGCAATGCAATGTAGCAATGCTACATTGCTACATTGCAACATTGCATTGCTACATTGTAACATTACATTGATACATTGCTACATTGCATTGCTACATTGCAACATTGCATTGCTACATTGCAACATTGTATTGCTACATTGCAACATTACATTGCTACATTGCAACATTGCATTGCTACATTGCAACATTACATTGCTACATTGCAACATTACATTGGTACACAGAAACATTGCATTGTTACATTACATTGCATTGCATTGCATTGATACATTGCTACATTGCATTGCTATATTGCAACATTGCATTGCTACATTGCAACATTGCACTGCTACATTGCATTGCTATATTGCTACATTGCATTGCTACATTGCTACATTGCAGTGCTACATTGCTACACTACATCGCTACATTGCTACATTGCATTGCTACATTGCAATATTGCTACATTGCATTGCTACATTGCAACATTGTATTGATACATTGCAACATTTCATTGCTAAATTGCAACATTGCATTGCTACATTGCATCATTACATTGCTACATTGCAACATTACATTGCTACATTGAAACATTGCATTGCTACGTTACAACATTGCATTGCTGCATTGCAACATTGCATTTATACATTGCATTGCATGCTACATTGCGACATTGCTACATTGCATTGCTACATTGCAACATTGCATTGCTGCATTGCAACATTACATTGCTACATTGCAACATTGCATTGCTACATTGCAACATTGCGTTGCTACATTGCAACATTGCATTGCTACATTGCAACATTGCATTGCTACATTGCAACATTGCAACATTGCATTGCTACATTGCAACATTGCATTGCTACTATACATTGCAACATTGCATTGCTACATTGCAACATTGCATTGCTACATTGCAACATTGCATTGCTACATTGCAACATTGCATTGCTACTTTGCAACATTGCATTGCTACATTGCAACATTGCATTGCTACATTGCAACATTGCGTTGCTTCATTGCAGCATTGCATTGCTACATTGCAACATTGCATTGCTACATTGCAACATTGCAACATTGCATTGCTACATTACAACATTGCATTGCTACTATACATTGCAACATTGCATTGCTACATTGCAACATTGCATTGCTACATTGCAACATTGCATTGCTACATTGCAACATTGCATTGCTACTTTGCAACATTGCATTGCTACATTGCAACATTGCATTGCTACATTGCAACATTGCATTGCTTCATTGCAGCATTGCATTGCTACATTGTATTGCATTGCTACATTGCAACATTGCATCGCTACATTGCTACATTGCATTGCTACATTGCTACATTGCAGTGCTACATTGTTACATTGCATTGCTACATTGCATTGCTACACTGCAACATTGCATTGCTACACTGCAACATTGCATTGCTACATTGCAACATTGCATTGCTACATTGCAACATTGCATTGCTACATTACAACATTGCATTGCTACTTTGCAACATTGCATTGATACATTGCAATATTGCATTGCTATTGCTACATTGCAACATTGCATTGCTACATTGCAACATTGCATTGCTACATTGCAACATTGCATTGCTACATTGCAACATTGCATTGCTACATTGCAACATTGCATTGCTACATTGCAACATTGCATTGCTACATTGCATTTTATTGCTACATTGCATTGCATTGCTAGGTTGCATTGCATTGCTACATTGCATTGCATTTCTACATTGCATTGCAATGCTACATTGCATTGCTGCATTGCTACATTGCATTGCTACATTGCATTACATTGCTACATTGCATTGTATTGCTACATTGCATTGCATTGCTACATTGCATTGCATTGCTACATTGCATTGCTACATTGCTACATTGCATTGCTACATTGAATTGCTACATAGCTACATTGCAGTGCTACATAGCTACATTGCAGTGCTACATTGCTACATTGCATTGCTACATTGCATTGCAACATTGTTTCATTGCACTGCTACATTGCATTGCAACATTGCTAAATTACATTGCTACATTGCTACATTGCATTGCTTCATTGCTTCATTACATTGCTACATTGCAACATTGCATTGCTACATTGCAACATTGGAACATTGCATTGCTACATTACATTGCTACATTGCTACATTGCATTGCTACATTGCAACATTGCATTGCTACATTGCAACATTGCAACATTGCATTGCTACATTGCTACATTGCAACATTGCTACATTGCTACATTGCTACATTGCTACATTGCTACATTGCATTGCTACTTTGCACCATTGCATTGCTACATTGCAACATTGCATTGCTACATTGCAACATTGCATTGCTACATTGCAACATTACATTGCTACGTTGCAACATTACATTGCTACATTGAACCATTGCATTGCTACATTACAACATTGCATAGCTACATTGCAACATTGCATTGCTACATTGTATTGCATTGCATTGCATTGCTACATTGCTACATTGCATTGCTACATTGCAACATTGCATTGCTACATTGCAACTTTGCATTCATACATTGCATTGCTACATTGCAGCATTGCATTGCTACATTGCTACATTGCAGTGCTACATTGCTACATTGCATTGCTACATTGCTACATTACATTGCGACAATGCTACATTGCATTGCTACATTGCTACATTGCTACATTGCAACATTGTATTGCTACATTGCATTGCTACTTTGCATTGCTAAATTGCTACATTACATTGCTACATTGCTACATTGCTACATTGCAACATTGCATTATTGCATTGCAACATTACATTGCTACATTGCAACATTGCATTGCTATATTGCAACATTGCATTGCTACATTGCAACATTGCATTGCTACATTGCAACATTGCATTGCTACATTGCAACATTGCATTGCTCCATTGCAACATTGCATTGCTCCATTGCAAAATTTGCATTGCTCCATTGCAACATTGCATTGCTATATTGCAACATTGCATTGCTACATTGCAACATTGCATTGCTACATCGCAACATTTAAATTGCTACATTGCAACATTGCATTTCTACATTGTATTACATTGCTACATTGTATTACATTGCTACATTGCATTGCATTGCTACATTGCATTGTATTGCTACATTGCATTGCTACATTACTACATTGCATTGCTACATTGCTGCATTGCTACATTGCTACATTGCAACATAGCATTGCTGAATTACAACATTGCATTGCTACATTGCAACATTGCATTGCTACATTGCAACATTACATTGATACATTGCTACATTGCATTGCTACATTGCTACAATGCATTGCTACATTGCTACATTGCATTGCTACATTGCTACATTGCATTTGTACATTGAAACATTGCTTTGCTACATTGCTTAATTGCATTGCTGCCTTGCTACATTGCATTGCTACATTGCTACATTGCATTTCTACATTGCATTGCTTCATTGCTACATTGTATTGCTACATTGCTACATTGCATTGCTACATTGCAACATTGCATTTCTACATTGCAACATTGCATTTCTACATTGCAACATTACGTTGCTACATTGCAACATTGCATTGCTACATTGCTACATTGCAGTGCTATATTGCCACCTTGCATTGCTACATTGCTACATTGCATTGCCACATTGCTACATTGCATTGCTACGGTACAACATTGCATTGCTACATTGCAACATTGCATTGCTACATTGCAACATTGCATTGCTACATTGCAACATTGCATTGCTACATTGTAACATTGCAGCGCTACATTGCAACATTGCATTGCAACATTACATTGCTACATTGCTACATTGCATTGCTACATTGCTACATTGCATTACTACATTGCAACATTGCATTTCTACATTGCAACATTGCATTGCTACATTGCAACATTGCATTTATACATTGTCACATTGCAACATTGCATTTATACATTGCAACATTGCATTGCTACATTGCAACATTGCATTGCTACATTGCAACATTGCATTGCTACATTGTAACATTACATTGCTACATTGCAACATTGCATTGCTACATTGCAACATTGCATTGCTACATTGCAACATTGCATTGCTACATTGCAACATTGCATTGCTACATTGCTACATTGCAGTGCTACATTGCTACATTGCATTGCCACATTGCTACATTGCTACATTGCATTGCCACATTGCTACATTGCATTACTACATTGCAACATTCCATTGCTACATTGCAACATTGCATTGCTACATTGCAACATTGCATTGCTAGATTGCTACATTGCAGTGCTACATTGCTACATTGCATTGCCACATTGCTACATTGCATTGCTACAGTACAACATTGCATTGCTACACTGCAAAATTGCATTGCTACATTGCAACATTGCATTGCTACATTGCAACATTGCAGCGCTACATTGCAACATTGCAGCGCTACATTGCAACATTGCATTGCAACATTACATTGCTACATTGCTACATTGCATTGCTACATTGCTACATTGCATTACTACATTGCAACATTGCATTTCTACATTGCAACATTGCATTGCTACATTGCAACATTTCATTGCTACATTGCAACATTGCATTGCTACATTGCAACATTGTATTGCTGCATTGCATTGCATTGCTACATTGCATTGCATTGCTACATCGTATTGCTACATTACTATATTGGATTGCTGCATTGCTACATTGCATTTGTACATTGAAACATTGCATTGCTACATTGCTTAATTGCATTGCTGCCTTGCTACATTGCATTGCTACATTGCTACATTGCATTTCTACATTGCATTGCTTCATTGCTACATTGTATTGCTACATTGCTACATTGCATTGCTACGTTGCAACATTGCATTTCTACATTGCAACATTGCATTTCTACATTGCAACATTACGTTGCTACTTTGCAACATTGCATTGCTACATTGCTACATTGCAGTGCTATATTGCCACCTTGTATTGCTACATTGCTACATTGCATTGCTACATTGCTACATTGCTAATTGCAAGAAAAATTTGCATATAAACAGATCTGTCACTATGTTTCTGAACATAATATTATTCTCATGAATCAACATGCCTATAGAGTTAATCATAGTACTGAATCAGCTCTTTTACATCTGACTGATAGTTGCCTTGACAACATGGAGAACGGTATGCTCACTGGTGCTGCTTTGCTGGACTTTTCAGCTGCTTTTGACCTGATTGATCATAATTTGCTACTTCTTAAATTGAAATGTTACAACTTCTCGGATAATGCGATTAATTGGATCAAGTCATATCTAAGTGGGAGAACCTCAACCGTATATATCAATGGTGCTTTTTCCAACCCGATCGAGATGACATGTGGGGTGCCACAGGGTAGCTGTCTTGGCCCATTACTCTTCAGTTTGTTTGTTAATGATCTACCAAAAGTCTTAACTACTGCTGACATCACCTTGTACGCCGATGACAGCACTCCATACCAATCTGCACACAATGCCAGACTTGTATCAGATAATCTCCAACTTGATTTATTAAATGTTGAAGTATGGGTCTTGAAAAATCGTCTCGTTCTTAATGCTGGGAAAACAAAAAGTATCTTGATCGGAAGTCGTCAAAAGGTCAAAGCTGCTCCACCTCTAAACTTATCCATCAAAGATAAAAACGTTCATCAACTTCCATGTGTGAAACTCCTTGGCGTTCAGGTTGATGAGACCATAAGTTGGAAGCCACATTGTGAAGATCTACTTAAAAATTGTTCTAGGGCTCTTGATTTAATATTCAGATTCAGCAAATTTATTCCAAAAAAAGTTCTAAAGCTAATCGCAGAGGCACTTATACTGTCAAAACTGAACTACTGCTGTACAGTTTGGGGCTCCGCTCAAAATCAAGAGTTGATTAATAATCTACAAAAACTTCAGAACAAGACGGCCAGATTGATTCTAGGCCATAAAGTTGACGAGATATCCAGGAAAAATCTCCATAATGAAATTGGCTGGTTAACAGTGAAACAAAGGATTTGTGTCAGAACTTTAATGATATTGCATAATGCATTATATACTCGTGAACCAAATTCAATTTACAGGAATCTTAAACCACTTGAAATTATGCATGAACATTATACAAGATTCTCGTCAAGGTGTCGCAGTGATAATATGTTATTAGAAAAACCTATGTTATATAAGAAAACATTTTTGGCAAGGGCTTTTCGAACTAGAGCTATTGAACTTTGGAACAATTTAGATGGTGCTATTAAGCTTATATCTTCGAAATTCTTGTTCAAATCTGCTGTTCTTAAACAGCTAGACTGGTTTATATAATTGACTATATATAATGTACTTTATTGATATTTAGATTTTTATAGATTTTATTATTTTGATATATCATAATGTATTCTTTTTAATGTGTAATTCTATATCTTAGACCTCGTGTAAACTAGCGTTAGCTAACTGGGGTTCTTCTCAAATACAAATACAAATACAAATACATTGCATTGCTACATTGCAACATTGCATTGCCACATTGCAACATTGCATTGCTACATTGCAACATTGCATTGCTACATTGCATTGCATTGCTACATTGCATTGCATTTCTACATTGCATTGCTACATTGCTACATTGCATTGCTACTTTTCTCATTGCATTGCTACATTGCAACATTGCATTGCTACATTGCAACATTACATTGCTACATTGCAACATTACATTGCTACATTGCAATATTGCATTGCTGCATTGCAACGTTGCATTGCTACATTGCAACATCGCATTGCTACATTGCTACAGTGCATTGCTACATTGCTACATTGCATTGCTACATTGCATTGCTACATTGCATTGCTACATTGCATTGCTACATTGCAACATTGCATTGCTACATTGCAACATTGCATTGCTACATTGCAACATTGCATTGCTACATTGCAACATTGCATTGCTGCATTGCAACATTGTATTTCTACATTGCATTACATTGCCACATTGCATTGTATTGCTACATTGCATTGCATTTCTACATTGCATTGCTACATTTCTACATTGCATTGCTACATTGCTACATTGCATTACTACATTGCAACATTGCATTGCTACATTGCAACATTGCATTGCTACATTGCAACATCGCATTGCTACATTGCTACAGTGCATTGCTACATTGCTACATTGCATTGCTTCATTGCATTGCTACATTGCATTGCTACATTGTAACATTGCATTGCTACATTGCAACATTGCATTGCTACATTGCAACATTGCATTGCTACATTGCAACATTGCATTGCTGCATTGCAACATTGTATTTCTACATTGCATTACATTGCCACATTGCATTGTATTCCTACATTGCATTGCATTTTTACATTTCATTGCTACATTGCTACATTGCATTGCTACATTTCTAAATTGCATTGCTACATTGCTACATTGCTACATTGCTACATTGCTACATTGCTACATTGCTACTTTGCTACATTGCTACATTGCTACATTGCAACATTTCATTGCTACATTGCTACATTGTATTGCTACATTGCTACATTGCTACATTGCATTGCTACATTGCTACATTGCATTGCTGCATTGCTACATTACATTGCATTGTTACATTGCTACATTGCTTCATTGCATTGCTACATTGCTACATTGCATTGCTACATTGCTACATTGCATTGCTACATTGAAACATTGCATTGATACATTGCAACATTGCATTGCTACATTGCAACATTGCATTGCTACATTGCTACATTGCTACATTGCTACATTACATTGCTACATTGCTACATTGCATTGCTACATTGCTACATTGCATTGCTACATTTCTACATTGCATTGCTACATTGCTACATTGCATTGCTACATTGCTACATTGCATTGCTACATTGCAACATTGCATTGCTACATTGCAACATTGCATTGCTACATTGCAATATTGCATTGCTACATTGCAATATCGCATTGCTACATTGCAATATTGCATTGCTACATTGCAACATTGCATTGCTACATTGCAACATTGCATTGCTACATTGCAACATTACATTGCTACATTGCTACATTGTATTGCTACATTGCTAAATTGCATTGCTACATTGCTACATTGCTACATTGCTACATTGCTACATTGCTACATTGCTACTTTGCTACATTGCTACATTGCTACATTGCAACATTGCATTGCTACATTGCAACATTGCATTGCTACATTGCTACATTGCTACATTGCATTGCTACATTGCTACATTGCATTGCTGCATTGGTACATTGTAACATTGCATTGCATTGCATTGCTACATTTGCTACATTGCATTGCTACATTGCTACATTGCATTGCTACATTGCTACATTGCATTGCTACATTGCAACATTGCATTGCTACATTGCTACATTGCATTGCTACATTGCAACATTGCATTGCTACATTGCTACATTGCTACATTGCTACATTACATTGCTACATTGCTACATTGCATTGCTACATTGCTACATTGCATTGCTACATTGCTACATTGCATTGCTACATTGCTAAATTGCATTGCTACATTGCTACATTGCATTGCTACATTGTATTGCTACATTGCAACATTGCATTGCTACATTGCAACATTGCGTTGCTACATTGCTACATTGCATTGCTACATTGCTACATTGCATTGCTACATTGCAACATTGCATTGCTACATTGCAACATTGCATTGCTACATTGCAACATTGCATTGCTACATTGCAACATTGCATTGCTACATTGCAACATTGCATTGCTACATTGCAACATTGCATTGCTACATTGTAACATTGCATTGCTATATTGCAGCATTGTATTGCTACATTGATACATTGCAACATTGCATTGCTACATTGCAACATTGTATTGCTACATCGCAACATTGCATTGCTACATTGCAATATTTCATTGCTACATTGCAACATTGCATTGCTACATTGCAATATTGCATTGCTACATTGCAACATTGCATTGCTACATTGCAACATTGCATTGCTACATTGCAACATTACATTGCTACATTGCAACATTGCATTGCTACATTGCATTGCATTGCTACATTGCATTGTATTGCTACATTGCATTGCTACATTGCTACATTGCATTGCTACATTTCTACATTGCATTGCTACATTGTAACATTGCATTGCTACATTGCAACATTGCATTGCTACATTGCAACATTACATTGCTACATTGCAACATTGCATTGCTACATTGCAACATTGCATTGCTACATTGCAACATTGCATTGCTACATTGCAACATTGCAACATTGCATTGCTACATTGCAACATTGCATTGCTACATTGCAACATTGCATTGCTACATTGCAACATTGCATTGCTACATTGTAACATTGCATTGCTACATTGCAGCATTGCATTGCTATATTGCTACATTGCATTGCTACATTGCTACATTGCATTTCTACATTGCAACATTGCATTGCTACATTGCAACATTGCATTGCTACATTGCAACATTGCATTGCTACATTGCAACATTGCTACATTGCATTGCTACATTGCTACATTGCATTGCTACATTGCTATATTGCATTGCTACATTGCATTGCTACATTGCTACATTGCAATGTACATTACATTGCTACATTGCTACATTGCATTGCTACATTGAAACTTTGCATTGTTACATTGCAACATTGCATTGCTACATTGCAACATTGCATTGCTACATTGCAACATTGCTACATTGCATTGCTACATTGCTACATTGCTACATTGCATTGCAACATTGCATTACTACATTGCAACATTGCAACATTGCATTGCTACATTGAAACATTGCATTGCTACATTGCTACATTGCTGCATTGCAACATCGCATTGCTACATTGCAACATTGCATTGCTACATTGCTACATTGCTACATTGCATTGCTACATTGCATTGCTACATTGCTACATTGCATTGCTACATTGCTACATTGCATTGCTACATTGCAACATTGCATTGCTACATTGCAACATTGCATTGCTACATTGCTACATTGTATTGCTACATTGCATTGCTACATTGCTACATTGCATTGCTACATTGCATTGCTACATTGCAACATAACATTGCTACTTTGCAACATTACATTGCTACATTGCTACATTGCATTGCTACATTTCTAAATTGCATTGCTACATTGCTACATTGCTACATTGCTACATTGCTACATTGCTACATTGCTACTTTGCTACATTGCTACATTGCTACATTGCAACATTTCATTGCTACATTTCTACATTGTATTGCTACATTGCTACATTGCTACATTGCATTGCTACATTGCTACATTGCATTGCTGCATTGCTACATTACATTGCATTGTTACATTGCTACATTGCTTCATTGCATTGCTACTTTGCTACATTGCATTGCTACATTGCTACACTGCATTGCTACATTGCTAGATTGCATTGATACATTGCTACATTGCATTGCTACATTGCAACATTGCATTGCTACATTGCTACATTGCTACATTGCTACATTACATTGCTACATTGCTACATTGCATTGCTACATTGCTACATTGCATTGCTACATTTCTACATTGCATTGCTACATTGCTAAATTGCATTGCTACATTGCTACATTGCATTGCTGCATTGTATTGCTACATTGCAACATTGCATTGCTACATTGCAACATTGTATTGCTACATTGCTACATTGCATTGCTATATTGCTACATTGCATTCCTACATTGCAACATTGCATTGCTACATTGCAACATTGCATTGCTACATTGCAACATTGCATTGCTACATTGCAACATTGCATTGCTACATTGCAACATTGCATTGCTACATTGCAACATTGCATTGCTACATTGTAACATTGCATTGCTATATTGCAGCATTGTATTGCTACATTGATACATTGCAACATTGCATTGCTACATTGCAACATTGTATTGCTACATTGCAACATTGCATTGCTACATTGCAACATTGCATTGCTACATTGCAACATTGCATTGCTACATTGCAACATTGCATTGCTACATTGCAACATTGCATTGCTACATTGCAACATAACATTGCTACATTGCAACATTACATTGCTACATTGCAACATTGCATTGCTACATTGCATTGCATTGCTACATTGCATTGTATTGCTACATTGCATTGCTACATTGCTACATTGCATTGCTACATTTCTCATTGCATTGCTACATTGTAACATTGCATTGCTACATTGCAACATTACATTGCTACATTGCAACCTTACATTGCTACATTGCAATATTGCATTGCTACATTGCAACATTGCATTGCTACATTGCAACATTGCATTGCTACATTGCAACATTGCAACATTGCATTGCTACATTGCAACATTGCATTGCTACATTGCAACATTACATTGCTACATTGCACCATTGCATTGCTACATTGTAACATTGCATTGCTACATTGCAGCATTGCATTGCTATATTGCTACATTGCATTGCTACATTGCTACATTGCATTTCTACATTGCTACATTGCATTGCTACATTGCAACATTGCATTGCTACATTGCAACATTGCATTGCTACATTGCAACTTTTGCTACATTGCATTGCTACATTGCTACATTGCAGTGCTACATTACTATATTGCATTGCTACATTGCATTGCTACATTGCTACATTGCAATGTACATTACATTGCTACATTGCTACATTGCATTGCTACATTGATACTTTGCATTGTTACATTGCATTGCTACATTGCGTTGCTACATTGCAACATCGCATTGCTACATTGCAACATTGCTACATTGCATTGCTACATTGCTACATTGCATTGCAACATTGCATTACTACATTGCAACATTGCAACATTGCATTGCTACATTGAAACATTGCATTGCTACATTGCTACATTGCTGCATTGCAACATTGCATTGCTACATTGCAACATTGCATTGCTACATTGCTACATTGCATTGCTACATTGCATTGCTACATTGCTACATTGCATTGCTACATTGCTACATTGTATTGATACATTGCAACATTGAATTGCTACATTGCAACATTGCATTGCTACATTGCTACACTGTATTGCTACATTGCATTGCTACATTGCTACATTGCATTGCTACATTGCAACGTTGCATTGCTACATTGCAACATTGCATTGCTACATTGCAACATTACATTGCTACATTGCAACATTGCATTGCTACATTGCAACATTGCATTGCTACATTGCATTGCATTGCTACATTGCAATATTGCATTGCTACATTGTATTACATTGCTACATTGCTACATTGCAACATTGCAACATTGCATTGCTGAATTGCAACATTGCATTGCTACATTGCAACATTGCATTGCTACATTGCAACATTGCATTGTTACATTGCAACATTGCATTGCTACATTGCAACATTGCATTTCTACATTGCAACATTGCATTGCTACATTGCAACATTGCATTGCTACATTGCAACATTGCATAGCTACATTGCAACATTGCATTGCTACATTGCATTGCTGTGCTACATTGCTACATTGCATTGCTGCATTGCAACAATACATTGCTGCATTGCAACATTACATTGCAACATTACATTGCTACATTGCAATATTGCATTGCTACATTGCAACATTGCATTGCTACATTGCAACATTGCATTGCTACATTGCAACATTGCAACATTGCATTGCTACATTGCAACATTGCATTGCTACATTGCAACATTGCATTGCTACATTGCACCATTGCATTGCTACATTGTAACATTGCATTGCTACATTGCAGCATTGCATTGCTATATTGCTACATTGCATTGCTACATTGCTACATTGCATTTCTACATTGCTACATTGCATTGCTACATTGCAACATTGTATTGCTACATTGCAACATTGCATTGCTACATTGCAACATTTCATTGCTACATTGCATTGCTACATTGCTACATTGCAGTGCTACATTGCTATATTGCATTGCTACATTGCATTGCTACATTGCTACATTGCAATGTACATTACATTGCTACATTGCTACATTGCATTGCTACATTGCTACTTTGCATTGTTACATTGCATTGCTACATTGCGTTGCTACATTGCAACATTGCATTGCTACATTGCAACATTGCTACATTGCATTGCTACATTGCTACATTGCATTGCAACATTGCATTACTACATTGCAACATTGCAACATTGCATTGCTACATTGAAACATTGCATTGCTACATTGCTACATTGCTGCATCGCAACATCGCATTGCTACATTGCAACATTGCATTGCTACATTGCTACATTGCTACATTGCATTGCTACATTGCATTGCTACATTGCTACATTGCATTGCTACATTGCTACATTGTATTGATACATTGCAACATTGAATTGCTACATTGCAACATTGCATTGCTAAATTGCTACACTGTATTGCTACATTGCATTGCTACATTGCTACATTGCATTGCTACATTGCAACATTGCATTGCTACATTGCAACATTGCATTGCTACATTGCAACATTACATTGCTACATTGCAACATTGCATTGCTACATTGAAACATTGCATTGCTACATTGCATTGCATTGCTACATTGCAACATTGCATTGCTACATTGTATTACATTGCTACATTGCAACATTGCATTGCTACATTGCAACATTGCATTGCATCATTGCAACATTGCATTGCTACATTGCAACATTGCATTGCTACATTGCAACATTGCATTGCTACATTGCAACATTGCATTATTACATTGCAACATTGCATTGCTACATTGCAACATTGCATTGCTACATTGCAACATTGCATTGCTACATTGCAACATTGCATTGCTACATTGCAACAATACATTGCTGCATTGCAACATTGCATTGCTACATTGCAACATTACATTGCTACATTGCAAATTTGCATTGCTACATTGCTACATTGCATTTCTACATTGCTACATTGCATTGCTACATTGCAACATTGTATTGCTACATTGCAACATTGCATTGCTACATTGCAACATTTCATTGCTACATTGCATTGCTACATTGCTACATTGCAGTGCTACATTGCTATATTGCATTGCTACATTGCATTGCTACATTGCTACATTGCAATGTACATTACATTGCTACATTGCTACATTGCATTGCTACATTGCTACTTTGCATTGTTACATTGCATTGCTACATTGCGTTGCTACATTGCAACATTGCATTGCTACATTGCAACATTGCTACATTGCATTGCTACATTGCATTACTACATTGCAACATTGCAACATTGCATTGCTACATTGAAACATTGCATTGCTACATTGCTACATTGCTGCATCGCAACATCGCATTGCTACATTGCAACATTGCATTGCTACATTGCTACATTGCTACATTGCATTGCTACATTGCATTGCTACATTGCTACATTGCATTGCTACATTGCTACATTGCATTGATACATTGCAACATTGAATTGCTACATTGCAACATTGCATTGCTAAATTGCTACACTGTATTGCTACATTGCATTGCTACATTGCTACATTGCATTGCTACATTGCAACGTTGCATTGCTACATTGCAACATTGCATTGCTACATTGCAACATTACATTGCTACATTGCAACATTGCATTGCTACATTGAAACATTGCATTGCTACATTGCATTGCATTGCTACATTGCAATATTGCATTGCTACATTGTATTACATTGCTACATTGCTACATTGCAACATTGCATTGCTACATTGCAACATTGCAACATTGCATTGCTACATTGCAACATTGCATTGCTACATTGCAACATTGCATTGCTACATTGCAACATTGCATTGCTACATTGCAACATTGCATTGCTACATTGCAACATTGCATTGCTATATTGCTACATTGCATTGCTACATTGCTACATTGCATTGCTACATTGCTACATTGCATTGCTACATTGCAACATTGCATTGCTACATTGCAACATTGCATTGCTACATTGCAACATTTCATTGCTACATTGCATTGCTACATTGCTACATTGCAGTGCTACATTGCTATATTGCATTGCTACATTGCATTGCTACATTGCTACATTGCAATGTACATTACATTGCTACATTGCTACATTGCATTGCTACATTGCTACATTGCATTGCTACATTGCATTGCTACATTGCATTGCTACATTGCAACATTGCATTGCTACATTGCAACATTGCTACATTGCATTGCTACATTGCTACATTGCTACATTGCATTGCAACATTGCATTACTACATTGCAACATTGCAACATTGCATTGCTACATTGAAACATTGCATTGCTACATTGCTACATTGCTGCATCGCAACATCGCATTGCTACATTGCAACATTGCATTGCTACATTGCTACATTGCTACATTGCATTGCTACATTGCATTGCTACATTGCTACATTGCATTGCTACATTGCTACATTGCATTGATACATTGCAACATTGAATTGCTACATTGCAACATTGCATTGCTAAATTGCTACACTGTATTGCTACATTGCATTGCTACATTGCTACATTGCATTGCTACATTGCAACATTGCATTGCTACATTGCAACATTGCATTGCTACATTGCAACATTGCATTGCTACATTGCAACATTGCTACATTGCATTGCTACATTGCATTACTACATTGCAACATTGCAACATTGCATTGCTACATTGAAACATTGCATTGCTACATTGCTACATTGCTACATCGCAACATCGCATTGCTACATTGCAACATTGCATTGCTACATTGCTACATTGCTACATTGCATTGCTACATTGCATTGCTACATTGCATTGCTACATTGCTACATTGTATTGATACATTGCAACATTGAATTGCTACATTGCAACATTGCATTGCTAAATTGCTACACTGTATTGCTACATTGCATTGCTACATTGCAACATTGCATTGCTACATTGCAACATTGCATTGCTACATTGCAACATTGCATTGCTACATTGCAACATTACATTGCTACATTGCAACATTGCATTGCTACATTGAAACCTTGCATTGCTACATTGCATTGCATTGCTACATTGCAACATTGCATTGCTACATTGTATTACATTGCTACATTGCTACATTGCAACATTGCATTGCTACATTGCAACATTGCAACATTGCATTGCTACATTGCAACATTGCATTGCTACATTGCAACATTGCATTGCTACATTGCACCATTGCATTGCTACATTGTAACATTGCATTGCTACATTGCAGCATTGCATTGCTACATTGCTACATTGCATTGCTACATTGCTACATTGCATTTCTACATTGCTACATTGCATTGCTACATTGCAACATTGTATTGCTATATTGCAACATTGCATTGCTACATTGCAACATTTCATTGCTACATTGCATTGCTACATTGCTACATTGCAATGTACATTACATTGCTACATTGCTACATTGCATTGCTACATTGCTACTTTGCATTGTTACATTGCATTGCTACATTGCGTTGCTACATTGCAACATTGCATTGCTACATTGCAACATTGCTACATTGCATTGCTACATTGCTACATTGCATTGCAACATTGCATTACTACATTGCAACATTGCAACATTGCATTGCTACATTGAAACATTGCATTGCTACATTGCTACATTGCTGCATCGCAACATCGCATTGCTACATTGCAACATTGCATTGCTACATTGCTACATTGCTACATTGCATTGCTACATTGCATTGCTACATTGCTACATTGCATTGCTACATTGCTACATTGCATTGATACATTGCAACATTGCATTGCTACATTGCAACATTGCATTGCTACATTGCTACACTGTATTGCTACATTGCATTGCTACATTGCTACATTGCATTGCTACATTGCAACGTTGCATTGCTACATTGCAACATTGCATTGCTACATTGCAACATTACATTGCTACATTGCAACATTGCATTGCTACATTGAAACCTTGCATTGCTACATTGCATTGCATTGCTACATTGCAATATTGCATTGCTACATTGTATTACATTGCTACATTGCAACATTGCATTGCTACATTGCAACATTGCATTGCATCATTGCAACATTGCATTGCTACATTGCAACATTGCATTGCTACATTGCAACATTGCATTGCTACATTGCAACATTGCATTATTACATTGCAACATTGCATTGCTAAATTGCAACATTGCATTGCTACATTGCAACATTGCATTGCTACATTGCAACATTGCATTGCTACATTGCAACAATACATTGCTGCATTGCAACATTGCATTGCTACATTGCAACATTACATTGCTACATTGCAAATTTGCATTGCTACATTGCTACATTGCATTTCTACATTGCTACATTGCATTGCTACATTGCAACATTGCATTGCTACATTGCAACATTGCATTGCTACATTGCAACATTTCATTGCTACATTGCATTGCTACATTGCTACATTGCATTGCTACATTGCTATATTGCATTGCTACATTGCATTGCTACATTGCTACATTGCAATGTACATTACATTGCTACATTGCTACATTGCATTGCTACATTGCTACATTGCATTGCTACATTGCATTGCTACATTGCATTGCTACATTGCAACATTGCATTGCTACATTGCAACATTGCTACATTGCATTGCTACATTGCATTACTACATTGCAACATTGCAACATTGCATTGCTACATTGAAACATTGCATTGCTACATTGCTACATTGCTGCATCGCAACATTGCATTGCTACATTGCAACATTGCATTGCTACATTGCTACATTGCTACATTGCATTGCTACATTGCATTGCTACATTGCTACATTGCATTGCTACATTGCTACATTGTATTGATACATTGCAACATTGAATTGCTACATTGCAACATTGCATTGCTAAATTGCTACACTGTATTGCTACATTGCATTGCTACATTGCTACATTGCATTGCTACATTGCAACGTTGCATTGCTACATTGCAACATTACATTGCTACATTGCAACATTACATTGCTACATTGCAACATTGCATTGCTACATTGAAACCTTGCATTGCTACATTGCATTGCATTGCTACATTGCAATATTGCATTGCTACATTGTATTACATTGCTACATTGCTACATTGCAACATTGCATTGCTACATTGCAACATTGCAACATTGCATTGCTACATTGCAACATTGCATTGCTACATTGCAACATTGCATTGCTACATTGCACCATTGCATTGCTACATTGTAACATTGCATTGCTACATTGCAACATTGCATTGCTATATTGCTACATTGCATTGCTACATTGCTACATTGCATTTCTACATTGCTACATTGCATTGCTACATTGCAACATTGTATTGCTATATTGCAACATTGCATTGCTACATTGCAACATTTCATTGCTACATTGCATTGCTACATTGCTACATTGCAGTGCTACATTGCTATATTGCATTGCTACATTGCATTGCTACATTGCTACATTGCAATGTACATTACATTGCTACATTGCTACATTGCATTGCTACATTGCTACTTTGCATTGTTACATTGCATTGCTACATTGCATTGCTACATTGCAACATTGCATTGCTACATTGCAACATTGCTACATTGCATTGCTACATTGCTACATTGCTACATTGCATTGCAACATTGCATTACTACATTGCAACATTGCAACATTGCATTGCTACATTGAAACATTGCATTGCTACATTGCTACATTGCTGCATCGCAACATCGCATTGCTACATTACAACATTGCATTGCTACATTGCTACATTGCTACATTGCATTGCTACATTGCATTGCTACATTGCTACATTGCATTGCTACATTGCTACATTGTATTGATACATTGCAACATTGAATTGCTACATTGCAACATTGCATTGCAAAATTGCTACACTGTATTGCTACATTGCATTGCTACATTGCTACATTGCATTGCTACATTGCAACGTTGCATTGCTACATTGCAACGTTGCATTGCTACATTGCAACATTGCATTGCTACATTGCAACATTGCTACATTGCATTGCTACATTGCATTACTACATTGCAACATTGCAACATTGCATTGCTACATTGAAACATTGCATTGCTACATTGCTACATTGCTACATCGCAACATCGCATTGCTACATTGCAACATTGCATTGCTACATTGCTACATTGCTACATTGCATTGCTACATTGCATTGCTACATTGCATTGCTACATTGCTACATTGTATTGATACATTGCAACATTGAATTGCTACATTGCAACATTGCATTGCTAAATTGCTACACTGTATTGCTACATTGCATTGCTACATTGCTACATTGCATTGCTACATTGCAACGTTGCATTGCTACATTGCAACATTACATTGCTACATTGCAACATTACATTGCTACATTGCAACATTGCATTGCTACATTGAAACCTTGCATTGCTACATTGCATTGCATTGCTACATTGCAATATTGCATTGCTACATTGTATTACATTGCTACATTGCTACATTGCAACATTGCATTGCTACATTGCAACATTGCAACATTGCATTGCTACATTGCAACATTGCATTGCTACATTGCAACATTGCATTGCTACATTGCACCATTGCATTGCTACATTGTAACATTGCATTGCTACATTGCAGCATTGCATTGCTATATTGCTACATTGCATTGCTACATTGCTACATTGCATTTCTACATTGCTACATTGCATTGCTACATTGCAACATTGTATTGCTATATTGCAACATTGCATTGCTACATTGCAACATTTCATTGCTACATTGCATTGCTACATTGCTACATTGCAATGTACATTACATTGCTACATTGCTACATTGCATTGCTACATTGCTACTTTGCATTGTTACATTGCATTGCTACATTGAGTTGCTACATTGAAACATTGCATTGCTACATTGCAACATTGCTACATTGCATTGCTACATTGCTACATTGCTACATTGCATTGCAACATTGCATTACTACATTGCAACATTGCAACATTGCATTGCTACATTGAAACATTGCATTGCTACATTGCTACATTGCTGCATCGCAACATCGCATTGCTACATTGCAACATTGCATTGCTACATTGCTACATTGCTACATTGCATTGCTACATTGCATTGCTACATTGCTACATTGCATTGCTACATTGCTACATTGTATTGATACATTGCAACATTGAATTGCTACATTGCAACATTGCATTGCTAAATTGCTACACTGTATTGCTACATTGCATTGCTACATTGCTACATTGCATTGCTACATTGCAACGTTGCATTGCTACATTGCAACATTACATTGCTACATTGCAACATTACATTGCTACATTGCAACATTGCATTGCTACATTGAAACCTTGCATTGCTACATTGCATTGCATTGCTACATTGCAATATTGCATTGCTACATTGTATTACATTGCTACATTGCAACATTGCATTGCTACATTGCAACATTGCATTGCATCATTGCAACATTGCATTGCTACATTGCAACATTGCATTGCTACATTGCAACATTGCATTGCTACATTGCAACATTGCATTACTACATTGCAACATTGCATTGCTACATTGCAACATTGCATTGCTACATTGCAACATTGCATTGCTACATTACAACATTGCATTGCTACATTGCAACAATACATTGCTGCATTGCAACATTGCATTGCTACATTGCAATATTACATTGCTACATTGCAAATTTGCATTGCTACATTGCTACATTGCATTTCTACATTGCAACATTGTATTGCTACATTGCAACATTGCATTGCTACATTGCAACATTTCATTGCTACATTGCATTGCTACATTGCTACATTGCAGTGCTACATTGCTATATTGCATTGCTACATTGCATTGCTACATTGCTACATTGCATTTCTACATTGCTACATTGCATTGCTACATTGCAACATTGTATTGCTATATTGCAACATTGCATTGCTACATTGCAACATTTCATTGCTACATTGCATTGCTACATTGCTACATTGCAGTGCTACATTGCTATATTGCATTGCTACATTGCATTGCTACATTGCTACATTGCAATGTACATTACATTGCTACATTGCTACATTGCATTGCTACATTGCTACTTTGCATTGTTACATTGCATTGCTACATTGCATTGCTACATTGCAACATTGCATTGCTACATTGCAACATTGCTACATTGCATTGCTACATTGCTACATTGCTACATTGCATTGCAACATTGCATTACTACATTGCAACATTGCAACATTGCATTGCTACATTGAAACATTGCATTGCTACATTGCTACATTGCTGCATCGCAACATCGCATTGCTACATTACAACATTGCATTGCTACATTGCTACATTGCTACATTGCATTGCTACATTGCATTGCTACATTGCTACATTGCATTGCTACATTGCTACATTGTATTGATACATTGCAACATTGAATTGCTACATTGCAACATTGCATTGCAAAATTGCTACACTGTATTGCTACATTGCAGTGCTACATTGCTACATTGCATTGCTACATTGCAACGTTGCATTGCTACATTGCAACGTTGCATTGCTACATTGCAACATTGCATTGCTACATTGCAACATTGCTACATTGCATTGCTACATTGCATTACTACATTGCAACATTGCAACATTGCATTGCTACATTGAAACATTGCATTGCTACATTGCTACATTGCTACATCGCAACATCGCATTGCTACATTGCAACATTGCATTGCTACATTGCTACATTGCTACATTGCATTGCTACATTGCATTGCTACATTGCATTGCTACATTGCTACATTGTATTGATACATTGCAACATTGAATTGCTACATTGCAACATTGCATTGCTAAATTGCTACACTGTATTGCTACATTGCATTGCTACATTGCTACATTGCATTGCTACATTGCAACGTTGCATTGCTACATTGCAACATTACATTGCTACATTGCAACATTACATTGCTACATTGCAACATTGCATTGCTACATTGAAACCTTGCATTGCTACATTGCATTGCATTGCTACATTGCAATATTGCATTGCTACATTGTATTACATTGCTACATTGCTACATTGCAACATTGCATTGCTACATTGCAACATTGCAACATTGCATTGCTACATTGCAACATTGCATTGCTACATTGCAACATTGCATTGCTACATTGCACCATTGCATTGCTACATTGTAACATTGCATTGCTACATTGCAGCATTGCATTGCTATATTGCTACATTGCATTGCTACATTGCTACATTGCATTTCTACATTGCTACATTGCATTGCTACATTGCAACATTGTATTGCTATATTGCAACATTGCATTGCTACATTGCAACATTTCATTGCTACATTGCATTGCTACATTGATACATTGCAGTGCTACATTGCTATATTGCATTGCTACATTGCATTGCTACATTGCTACATTGCAATGTACATTACATTGCTACATTGCTACATTGCATTGCTACATTGCTACTTTGCATTGTTACATTGCATTGCTACATTGAGTTGCTACATTGAAACATTGCATTGCTACATTGCAACATTGCTACATTGCATTGCTACATTGCTACATTGCTACATTGCATTGCAACATTGCATTACTACATTGCAACATTGCAACATTGCATTGCTACATTGAAACATTGCATTGCTACATTGCTACATTGCTGCATCGCAACATCGCATTGCTACATTGCAACATTGCATTGCTACATTGCTACATTGCTACATTGCATTGCTACATTGCATTGCTACATTGCTACATTGCTACATTGCATTGCTACATTGTATTGATACATTGCAACATTGAATTGCTACATTGCAACATTGCATTGCTAAATTGCTACACTGTATTGCTACATTGCATTGCTACATTGCTACATTGCATTGCTACATTGCAACGTTGCATTGCTACATTGCAACATTACATTGCTACATTGCAACATTACATTGCTACATTGCAACATTGCATTGCTACATTGAAACCTTGCATTGCTACATTGCATTGCATTGCTACATTGCAATATTGCATTGCTACATTGTATTACATTGCTACATTGCAACATTGCATTGCTACATTGCAACATTGCATTGCATCATTGCAACATTGCATTGCTACATTGCAACATTGCATTGCTACATTGCAACATTGCATTGCTACATTGCAACATTGCATTACTACATTGCAACATTGCATTGCTACATTGCAACATTGCATTGCTACATTGCAACATTGCATTGCTACATTACAACATTGCATTGCTACATTGCAACAATACATTGCTGCATTGCAACATTGCATTGCTACATTGCAACATTACATTGCTACATTGCAAATTTGCATTGCTACATTGCTACATTGCATATCTACATTGCAACATTGTATTGCTACATTGCAACATTGCATTGCTACATTGCAACATTTCATTGCTACATTGCATTGCTACATTGCTACATTGCAGTGCTACATTGCTATATTGCATTGCTACATTGCATTGCTACATTGCTACATTGCAATGTACATTACATTGCTACATTGCTACATTGCATTGCTACATTGCTACTTTGCATTGTTACATTGCATTGCTACATTGCGTTGCTACATTGCAACATTGCATTGCTACATTGCAACATTGCTACATTGCATTGCTACATTGCTTCATTGCTACATTGCATTGCAACATTGCATTACTACATTGCAACATTGCAACATTGCATTGCTACATTGAAACATTGCATTGCTACATTGCTACATTGCTGCATCGCAACATCGCATTGCTACATTGCAATATTGCATTGCTACATTGCTATATTGCTACATTGCATTGCAACATTAGATTGCTACATTGCAACATTGCATTGCTACATTCCAACATTGCATTGCTACATTGCTACATTGCATTGCTACATTGCTACATTGCATTGCTACATTGCAACGTTGCATTGCTACATTGCAACATTACATTGCTACATTGCAACATTACATTGCTACATTGCTACATTGCATTGCTACATTGCTACATTGCTACATTGCATTGCTACATTGCAACATTGAATTGCTACATTGCAACATTGCATTGCTAAATTGCTACACTGTATTGCTACATTGCATTGCTACATTGCTACATTGCATTGCTACATTGCAACGTTGCATTGCTACATTGCAACATTACATTGCTACATTGCAACATTACATTGCTACATTGCACCATTGCATTGCTACATTGAAACCTTGCATTGCTACATTGCATTGCATTGCTACATTGCAATATTGCATTGCTACATTGTATTACATTGCTACATTGCTACATTGCAACATTGCAACATTGCATTGCTGAATTGCAACATTACATTGCTACATTGCAACATTGCATTGCTACTTTGCAACATTGCATTGTTACATTGCAACATTGCATTGCTACATTGCAACATTGCATTTCTACATTGCAACATTGCATCGCTACATTACAACATTGCGTTGCTACATTGCAACATTGCATAGCTACATTGCAAGATTGCATTGCTACATTGCATTGCTGTGCTACATTGCTACATTGCATTGCTGCATTGCAACAATACATTGCTGCATTGCAACATTACATTGCTACATTGCAACATTACATTGATACATTGCAACTTTGCATTGCTACATTGCAACATTGCATTGCTGCATTGCAACATTGCATTGCTACATTACAACATTGCGTTGCTACATTGCAACATTGCATTGCTACATTGCAACATTACATTGCTAAATTACAACATTGCGTTGCTACATTGCAACATTGCATAGCTACATTGCAACATTGCATTGCTACATTGCATTGCTGTGCTACATTGCTTCATTGCATTGCTATATTGCTACATAGTGACATTGCATTTCTACATTACAACATTAGATTGCTACATTGCAACATTGCATTGCTACATTGCAACATTGCATTGCTACATTGCAACATTGCATTGCTACATTGCAACATTGCATTGCTACATTTCAACATTGCATTGCTACATTGCAACATTACATTGCTGCATTGCAACATTACATTGCTACATTGCAACATTACATTGCTACATTGCTGCATTGCATTACTACATTGCAATGCTACATTGCATTGCTACATTGCAACATTGCATTGCTACATTGCTACATTGCATTGCTACATTGCAACATTGCATTGCTACATTGCAACATTACATTGCTACATTGCAACATTGCATTGCTACATTGCAACATTGCATTGCTACATTGCAACTTTGCATTGCTACATTGTAACATTGCATTGCTACATTGCAACATTACATTGCTGCATTGCAACATTACATTGCTACATTGCAACATTACATTGCTACATTGCAACTTTGCATTGCTACATTGCAACATTGCATTGCTACATTGTATTGCTGCATTGCAACATTGCATTGCTACATTGCAACTTTGCATTGCAACATTGCATTGCTACATTGCAACATTGCATTGCTACATTGAAATTGCATTGCTACATTGCATTGCATTGCTACATTGCATTGTATTGCTATATTGCATTACATTTCTGCATTGCTACATTGCAATGCTACATTGCTACATTGCTACATTGCATTGCTACATTGCAACATTGCATTGCTACATTACATCATTGCATTGCTACATTGCAATATTGTATTGCTACATTGCAACATTGCATTACAACATTGCAATATTTCATTGCTACATTGCAGTGCTACATCGCTACATTGCAGTGCTACATTGCCATATTGCATTGCTACATTGCATTGCTACATTGCTACATTGCAATGTACATTACATTGCTACATTGCTACATTGCATTCCTACATTGCTACTTTGCATTGTTACATTGCATTGCTACATTGCATTGCTACATTGCAACATTGCATTGCTACATTGCAACATTGCTACATTGCATTGCTACATTGCTACATTGCTACATTGCATTGCAACATTGCATTACTACATTGCAACATTGCAACATTGCATTGCTACATTGCAACATTGCATTGCTACATTGCTACATTGCTACATCGCAACATCGCATTGCTACATTGCAACATTGCATTGCTACATTGCTAAATTGCAACATTGCATAGCTACATTGCTACATTGCATTGCTACATTGCTACATTGCATTGCTACATTGCAACATTGCATTGCTACATTGCAACTTTGCATTGCTACATTGCAACATTGCATTGCTACATTGCAACATTACATTGGTGCATTGCAACATTACATTGCTACATTGCAACATTACATTGCTACATTGCAACTTTGCATTGCTGCATTGCATTGCTGTGCTACATTGCTTCATTGCATTGCTATATTGCTACATAGTGACATTGCATTTCTACATTACAACATTAGATTGCTACATTGCAACATTGCATTGCTACATTGCAACATTGCATTGCTACATTGCAACATTGCATTGCTACATTGCAACATTGCATTGCTACATTTCAACATTGCATTGCTACATTGCAACATTACATTGCTGCATTGCAACATTACATTGCTACATTGCAACATTACATTGCTACATTGCTACATTGCATTACTACATTGCAATGCTACATTGCATTGCTACATTGCAACATTGCATTGCTACATTGAGTAGTATAGTAAGTAGGGCTGCGGGCCCAGCAACGTCAAACGTGAATATAAACGCCAAAACATCACCAAATTTGTGTCGAGCCACAACTCGGCAATGTTTTGGTACTCACGTTTTATAATCAACGTTGGTGAGCTCACAGCGTCAGTCTCTATGCTATTATGGTAATCGTTAGTCAATCTAAACACCCCTCCCACGTTTTCTACTAAGTTGATGCCAAATATTAAAAAAATCACGACTTTCGCTAAACTTTACGCTACTTTAGCCATATTTAAAAAAATAGTCGTTTCAACATTTTCATAAATTTGTCGAATCGCGTTTAAAAAATAGTCGTTTCAACATTTTCACAAATTTGTCAAACCATATTTAAAAAATAGAAAGCGTCGTTTCAATATTTTCACAAATTTGTCAAATCACATTTTCACAAATTTGTCAAATCACATTTAAAAAATAGAAAGTGTCGTTTCAACATTTTCACAAATTTGTCAAATTACATTTTTACAAATTTATGTATCGTAAAAGTGTCTCACGCGTGATAAAATTGCCACCTGTTATGCAAATTAGGTTATTGCCACCTGTTAATAATAGATTAGTCCGTTTGTTCACTATTTTCAGCGTTTGTCGCCTCTTTTCTAAAATGGTGGTCGTACACGTGTTTCGACGTTATAATTCCTCCAGACAACAAGCCCAAGAAAGGTACATACGGTGTTACAATCGCGACAATACTCTCAACGTCTTTCTTTAGTAACGGATCTTTTTGCAACTCGTCGTTTAGTTCCTCAGGGTTCTCGATAGCGTTCAACCCATCTAGTAAGCTGGCGAATTTGCTGATTAGCAAGTCGGTGAGAAAAGCGTTTGCGATCTCCATTCTCTTCAACTCGTGTTGGCGCCATATCTTATCAATAACTTTTGCGGACGCTTTTTTAATGTACGCTTCGGACTGACTTACCACACCATCACCAGACAGTCTAATAAGTTCAGCTCTCCTAACGTCAATGTTGTCTTCCACAGTCGAGGTGTCATCAGTCTCCTCAACTAATTCCTCAATCGTAGGATTTTCCTCACTTTTGCGTTTTACCATCGCGTTATTACTTATACCCATATTTTATTGCGGAATAACAACTTCATGACTGTATGGATAGCCCAGTGAGATTTCTAGTCTAGCGTACTTATTATTTTTTAATGCGGTCACAATCGCCGACGATTTTTCTCTGCTAATGTTTCCAAGGTAATCGTCGATAACGACCTTCATATCACTCCTACTTGGGCAGTAAAAGCAAATGAGCTTACTAATGTTTTCTCTATACGGTTTTGCGATCGACGTCAGTTGTTGTGTGATGACAATAACGCTCAACGTAAAATGTCGCGCACTAAAAGCTAGGTTAACCAATTGACTAGTCCTATTCTTGACGTCTTGAGAACTCGCACAGTCGTCCAGCACAATCAGAGTGTTAGTGCCTTTAAAAACATTTGTTACACACTTGAGAACAGCGTCGACATTGTCCTGTGTGCAGTCTATCGCTAGCACGTCAGGGTCACGCACATATTTCCAATCTTGGTACGCTTTGTTCCACTCAAAAGTAGGACAAATCAACACAATGTAGTCAAATTTACTAAAGTACTCAGATTCCAATGTTTCCAGCAAATAATGCGTCTTACCACAAGCTGTCATACCAACAATTAGCATATTAAACGGAGTCTCCATTAACTCACGTTTGATTTAATACTGGATTGACTGCAACCCATTGTTCATAAAGTTGACCAACCCATCACTTATCACAAACACCCTGCACATGACATTTGCAGTCGTCGCTTTCTTAGTGATCTCAAGAAGCACACCGGATTGTGTGTTTACAATGTTCTTGCCAGTGGCGACATTACGATTATCTTGAACACTCCTCAAGTCGATGACTAATGCAAAGCCGTCTTTATAGAACTTCTGTATGGTCATGAACTGAGCGTGTTCTTCACCCAACCCAAACAATCGTTTCGCTTCTGCATAGAACTTCGACTTTGGGATGCCTTGTGAGTACACGCTATTTGGTACACCTTCGATTGTGACTCTAACACTATCAATATTTGGGTAAAGAAACTCCTCACTGTCTGTTCGCACCTTACTCACGAATAGCAACACAATCGCCTTCATGCTTTTTCTTGGCAGATTAATGTTTTCATTCACAATGGTTGTACCTTTGTCCCATTCGGTGGTTTTCATCAATGTAACGTGTTCATATGACAAACTACGACCACTTGCGTAACCCGACGCTATTTCGTCAGCGAGCTCCTGGTTATCGATCGTCTCATACTCAAGCTCGAGGTTCTCCAGAGTGTACCCACCCACAGCGCTACCGGATTGCGCCACCATGATGTCTGCAGCCTTCGGAAGTGTGATCACATACTGCAAGTTGTTGTTCATGCTAAAAGGAGCGTACAACCCATGGTCATTCATGATCTTGCCAAGCTTAATCCGCTGCTTTGTTCCAATCACACCAAACATCAACGCGTCACTAACTTTAGTCGTCGCACCACTGTCATCCTTAGAAATTAGCTTTCTCAAGTTCTCACCACCAACACCATAGTCAATCATTTGGTCTCGCGCAGTAACACTTTCCCAAAGGTCGCGATAAACACCAGTGTAATTTTCCCCATTGTTGTCATACACGGTTTCCCCAGCTAGTCTTACAACAAGTTTCTCAACCAACAACTTGCCCACATTGTTCAAGAACCAGCTTTTGGCGTTTGCATTTTTAAAGTCGAACACTAAACCCAACGATCCAGGCACCAAACAGCTACTAACCTTGAGCTTTGGTATGTCAACGTAAAGTTCCTCACCAGGACTAACTTTATTGGGGTTCAACGTGATTACGTGTTGCGTTCTCACCCCTTTTATGCCACCCATGGTCGCTCGTCTAAAACCAGGGCTCAACTCTGCTGACGTGACGTTCATATACTTTACATATGTTTTATCATCTTCGAAGCTGAGACCCTCGAAGCTGAGACTACCGTTTTAGCTTGTAATAATCATAAGCAAACCACGCAAGTACCACCGCGAGTACCCACAGATTTTGAGCCAACCATGCGAGACCCTTCGCACCCAACGTCAACGCATTATAAACTAAATTAGCCAGCCCAACAGCCCATGGACCCATCTTCGTTATTGCGTTCTTAACAGCTTGTGCGAACGACCTCGTGGCCATAGCGCCTCTCATAACAGCAGACCTCCCAGCGATAATAATAGTTGTTATAATCCCAGCCACTGAAATTGCCACAGCGCTCAACCCGACTACATTTTCTTTAGCCCATTCCTTAAATTTCTGAAACCTGTCAATGTCGACTTCTTGTTGCTCTCTAACCTCCTCTATTTCTCGCTGTTCAATAGTTCTGTCTCTGGCTTGCTTGAGTCCAATCACTCTTCCGCGTAGATCAATGTACTCTTCGTTCTCTGCGGTCGTGGTGTCTTTTCCCTCAAGCTCTGCTATTCTCTCGTCCTCTTTGTCTATCGCTTCTTGGAAATGGTTTGCTTGTATTTGCAACGCACCAGTGTCACCTATTCTCGATTCACGCAACACGCTATCGCTTGGGTTAAGCACACCATTCAGCCCGCGGTTTTCGTCTGGTGATAGTCCAGGTATGTCGTCATAGCCCACTCTTGTCTCAATCACTGGGAAATCGTCTGGGATTACTTCTGTTGTGACAACTGTTGTTTCTGCATTCTCAGGGATTTGACTAACTAACTTTTTGAACTGCTCAATAGCGTTTTTACTACTCGCGCCTACACTGTAGATCAAACCTTTTTTCCCAGGTTTTAGAATTAGTTTAAAGCTCCCACGCTCACCATCTTTGTTTATCGGTTTGAAAAGAATAGACCCCGAGTCCGTAACCTGTGACCTGTTGATTATTTCCTTTGACACGTCATCACGACCGAGTTTTTTTTTGTACAACTCACGTACTTTCTTACCTATTAGCTTGATTCTTTTTACTTCGTTTTCTATCACCTTTTTGTTGTGCGCTTTTAGTTCACCAAGTCTTCTCTTGATGTCGTCCTCCTCTTCGAAAGCTATACTAATACTCACATCACTGACATCACCATATGGCTCCTGCTCAACAAACTCCACTGCAGGGGCTTCTGTGTTGGTTCTCCTTATCGTCACCGTCTTACCATCGTCAGTGTCAATAAATGACGTCTCTTTTTGCCCACCTCGTCTCACGTCTAGCTCACTCCTTATCTTTTTCGCTTGGTCTTGATAGTCATTGTAATTAACGCGAACATTTTCCGGCATGTCGTCTTCAGCGTGCTTACCGTACATGCCTTCAATAACGTCTTCAACATCGACGAGCGTCTTTTCTAATTGCTCATTACTCATGTCTTCGTACTTATTGAGGGTTTCCATCTCGACCTCGTCGAAAACTTCTCCACCTTCAGCCATATTACATTAGCTCACATTTTGAATGTCGCTTTCTGGTATCCACGAATTATGTTTGCTCTCATAACCCAACCATTTGACCAGCGCCATCTTCTTCCCTCTAACTTTCTTTCTTTTCAACACCTTTTCGACTCTGTACACGTCGTCGCCATGTTTCTTATTGACCAGCGATAATTCCTGTTCATAAAATTTACCAATAATCTGTTCACCGCTCACGTCCTCAATTTCATACACATTCGGATCACCACGAATAACCTTTACCACTTTAAACAGCTCTTCAGTGAAGTTAGCTTCATAGCCCTTTGTGAACACACTCTTGTATTTACTGATTCTCACTGACTCGCCAACTCTAAACTTTGGCAATGGGTTGTCCGCAAATTGATGACCAAACAAAGTGGTCCAAGCTTCACCCTCATTTGACTTATCGACATCCTTTGGCTTCATCATAATGCTGCGATTCACGTTGCTATTGTAATTGCTCACAAACTGGTCAAGAACGTCAATCCATCTATACGTTCCGCGGGTGTAAAAGTACTTCCACATAATGCTCTTGAGACTTCTATTAAAACGCTCAACAACAGCAGCCTTTTTATCGCTCTTAGTGCTGAAATATTCAACGTCGTGTTCTTTCAACAAACTTTTCACACCAACATTGTAGAACTCAAGTCCGTCGTCAAACTGTGCTAACTTAGGTGTGGTTCCAAACCGATCTTTAAAGTCAACCAACAATTTTCCAACAGCCTTAGTCATGTTCTTAGTGTCTTTTCTATAAACTGCAATGCCAAAAGCGTATCTACTCAATATTTCAATGCCTGTCAATATCCAATAATACCCTCCATTCTGTTTTGAGTACTTGCTCATGTCCACTAGATCCATTTGAAGCTCTTCACCAAGAAACCCAACAAAAGTCGCGCGGAACTCATGTCTTCTCACAATAGGTTTGTACCTAGTGTAAGTGTCCTGCGCGGTCAACCATTCTTTCACTGTTTTTCTAGTTACTTTCAATCCGTCTCCCAACGCACTTTGATACAATTTCTCTACACCACTGTACCCCGTCTTGGGATTATAATAGATGTCTCTCAACCCCTGCTCTGTTTCCACACCAAGCTCCATATAATTCACACAATATACAGTTCCAATAGCACCGCGCCAACGTCAGCGTTACCATTGTTTGGTTTGACACGAAACGTCATACTTGAGTAAATACCTTTTTTAATTTTCACCTTGGAGTCAACGTATGCGTAACGTTGTATCCCTCCATCAAGAGACTGCTCGGTGGGTATTGGCAACGTTGTGATCACATTACTACGCTTCCCATCAGTGCCCACATTGCTCTCCGTCTCAACAGCGTCGCACGAGACTTCTACATACTTTAGACCTCTGTTCATGTCAATCTTGTTTGGACTGTCATACCACTGACCATCTGCCGTAATTCCTGCGTCCTTCGCGAAACCAAGCAAAAGCCCAATGTCACCTAGCCTAAGTTCTGCTTCGGAGCTTCTCCCCCCCGCAGTCTTAACTTTAATCCTACTTTTACCTGCGGTCATCAGTTTCTCCACCACGAGATCTATACTAAGCGCCCTGAGCGCGTGTCGTAGAGCTCTAACCAACGCGTCGAAGTCGTAGTAGCCCCCACCCACTCGAATTGGCCCGAGTCTCGGCACTGGTTTTCCTGTAGAGATAACGAAGAATTGAATATCACCACCACTCGCCACATTGTCATAGCTCCAAAACACAGTGGCTGTCTTGACTATAATGTATGGGTTATCATGTGTGGCCACTACACTGTAGTCAAAAGTTACGACTTTCTCCACGCCTTCAATAAGCACCGTCAACTTTTGAGGACTGTCGTCTACACGTCGCTTTTCAGTGTAACCACCAGAGTCATACCCATAGTTTAGACTCATTACTTTAGCACGCGTTTAGCTACTCAAGCGTTGCATACAAATCCAACAATATGTCACCAACATTGACGCCACTACCATCTTGGTCAGTCACGTTAAACACCAGCTGTGTAAAAGCGCCTTTGTTTATCGACACCTTCGACTCAATGTTGAAAAATTGTTGAACAGAGCTCTTCAGTGGTTGGGTGGTGGTCAATGGCAACTCGACGATAACCTCGCTTTTGCTGCCATTAACAATGTTCTCAGGTCTGTTCACAATGCTACAACCTACTTGTACGTACTTCAACCCTTTGTTAACATCCACAACGTTAGGGCTGACCAAACCACTACTACTCACCGTTGTGTTACCATTGAACCCTAAGAGTTCTCCAAATTTAAACAGCTCCAATTGTTGGTCAGTTCTTATCACACACTTTGAATTGTGTTTGTTGGCCACTAGCTCGATAGCCCCTAATCCCTTCAATTCGTTAGCGATCATTTCAAAAGTGTGGTACCCAGACTCAAAAACGTGTTTGTTGCTGTTGTAACTTATTTCATCATTCACGCCAGTCTCCACGTTAACATAGTCCCAAAAGATGGTCGCTTTTTTCACTAGTAAGTGGGGATCTGAGCCAAACGTCAAAAGCGCCTCTGGTAGATCCACAGTTTCCGTTGGGCCTCTAATCAACACTACAACCCTGACCATATATAATGTAGCATGTGTTATGTGTAACATATGGTATATTATATATGCAGAAAGCCCTTCGTGAGTACTATGGGAAGTACTACAAACTCGCGATGGCTAACACATCGAAGGCTGCACACGACGCGAAGGCAGACCTTATCAAAAAGTATCCTCACGCTACTCTAGGCAAATTTGAGTTCTATCCAAATATTTCACAAGATGGTGAGACCCTAAGTGTCGACATATATTTCAGAAACAATGACATCCTCAGCACAGACATAACCAGCACAACCTTCAAAAATGATAAAAGCATGTGGAAGTGGCTACACAATAGTAAGTTCCCAATAATATGGCAAGGTGGTGGGACTATCCAACCACTACCAAAAGGTCATAAAAACCACTGGGGGCTTCGGGACGGTTATCCAACAGAAAATGTGCTAAATTATCTAGTGAATAACTTTAAAGTCTTTGTTAACCAAAGTAGTTACTTCATGTCAAAGCTACCAGTCTTGCGAGTCACCACGTCAAAGACAAAATCAGAGTGGGATGACAACGAATCTTACTACCGCATTGTGTTTGCGACGTATTGTGCGAGTTTCTGTTGTGGTGTTTCGTTGCAACATTTATCAGTGTCACAAGAAGTTCACCCTGTGGTCACAAGTGTGATGAGATTTCATTTGTACTTCACCATTAGGAGACTTCTCAGAAGAATGGAAGGTGGTGAGACCATGAAATCAATAAGTAGAGAATTCAACGCTTCCGAATTGTATGGTAAGATTTCCAAGATTCCCAAAAAGCATTATTACCAGAACAAAGTCCTTAGCGATGGTACAACAGGCGAATCTAGAATCTTCACACTCAACGACGTTCAGAACGATTACAAACGATACGTCGCACGACTCTCAGACGGCTTTACCAACATTGGGCTGCAATATCTAAATCAAAGCATAGAAGCCTTTGTGTACTCCACACTTGGTGCGCAAGCGAGAACACGTGTATCAGTCGTTGGTGGTTCTGCAGGAAGTCTAGAAACCCAACAAGAATTCCGCAAGTTGTTTTCTGACAGTGTTGTCAACTACGACGTATCGACATGGATCCTCAACATGAATAAATCGATTAGAGACACCAACGTTGTCCAAAATCTTGCAGTGTCGCCAAGTACGTGGTTAATGCCGAGCAATGTAGTAATTCTCAAGAATAAAATCGCTGGGTACAACAACTTATTAAAGATTGCCACAGAGTCCATGAGATTTGGGGTGAACACTCGCTTGAATGCAACAACACCAACGACTGTGGCTAAAAAAGTCCACCAAGAAAATGTGGTGACTCACTTAGTAGTAGCACCAACGAATCCTGTGAAGAAAAAAGCTCACCAAGAAAATGTGACGGCGCTAAGTAATCTCGTGGCTAAAAAAGTTTACCAAGAAAGTGCGGCACCACTTCCCATGAGAGAAGCACTTCCCACAAGTAAGTCAGACACGACAACGCTAGCGATAATCTTAGGGTTCTCAGCAGTCTCTGGCTATCTGCTAACCAAATACACCTTGAAGTAGTAATGAGTCTAAACTATGGGTATGAGTCTGACGACCCTCACGATAAAATACTAAAGAGAACGAAAAGGCATCTGGACGAAGATCCTAAATTGAGCGCGACCGGTGGAAGGATGTCTGGAATAATAGACATGCAAGGCTCAGCAATAAAAAACGTAGCAGACCCAGTCGATGACTCAGACGCTACCAATAAAAGAACTCTAGAGCAATTACTGTCAGGTTTCCTCAAGAGTCAGTCCTACAACGTTGTGCTCGACTTCAACGTTAGCACACACGCCTTGAAAAATGTGGAATTTCACACCAATGGTTCAAACAAAGTGAAAGCCATTGGTGAAACAAGTAAACTAGTGCAAAACAACCCGGCTTATGGTCCTATTGTTGGCATCAGCGGTGTAAGTCAAAGTTTTCTGTCACCTGTGTTAACACCAATCCCACTTGAGTCAGGTCTCCATTTTAACTGTCCGAGTATGCAATGGTGTGATCTTTCCATTTTTGTCGTAGTGAGGTTACCTACTCGCACCGCTGGGTCAAATTGGGAGACAATTATATCAAACGACGACGGTCAGTGGGATAAGTTCATAGGGTACAAGACTGGCACGACCAGCAAGCTCGCGTATGGTGGCAGCATCCCAGCGATGGAGAAAGTATGCACTATTCCGAGTGGCGTTGACCTCACCAAAATGCATATGATATCAATACACTGGCAAATGGACAATTCACACGTCAGAGTCAACAACGTTAAGTCAACCGATTCAGACTTCGTAGCGAACATGAAAAAGATAGGCACACCCTATGGAACGGTTTTTGGAATACACCGACCAAGAATACCACTCGCGCCTTACGCGTACCCATCGTTGATAGAATTCTACGGTGTGAAAATTGTGAGTGGCTACATGACAAACCGAGACATCATAATCATGGGTGGAGAAATGATGAAGGAATATGGTGTAAAGTAAATGGGAGCGTGTTTTTCGAGACCTCATGAAATATATAAGATAAATAAGACGACTGATCACATGTTCAAAGCTGGTGGATCATTTGGTCGCGGTGACGTTACTCTCGAGCTCCACGCTGAGATTGGTATGAGGTCTAAAAAGACTTACGGCGAGCCTATTATGTTACCTGCAGAATCAGACACCGTAGGAGTGGTAGGAGACGTGACCTAAGTTATGTGATGGGTTGGCTTAGAAAACTGGCTCGTAACATTAGAAACTTTTTCAGACGACGTAGAAAACTGAGGGCTAATAAAACGTATTTGCTGCATTGGTACACAACAAACCAGATCTATAAAAAACCTGACACCTATGTCGAGTAGTTTTTTTTTTGTGGGAGACTATAATATAGCGATGACCTCCACAGCGCTTCGATTATTCGACTTCGATGGCCACCAAATCACAACGGTTAATCACAACGGTGAAACATGGTTCAAAGCGAAAGAAGTCGCAAGTGCTCTAGGCTATGCTAGACCAAAAGATGCAGTCAACGACCACGTCGAACCCGATTGCAAAATGAAGATGGAACAGGCCTCGTTTGTCAACGAACTTGGGGTCTACTCATTGACGTTCTCGAGTAAATTGGAGCGTGCGAAACACTTCGGAAGGTGGGTGCACTCAGAGGTCTTGCCAAGCGTTAGAAAAAGTTTAGCCGACGTTGGTCTCAAACACAATCAATTTAAAATGATCACTGAGTTCGACCTTCATACGAAAGTCGTTGGTTTTCTTAGGAAATATTATCCAGAAGCTATTTTGATAGCTGCTTGTGGTGAAAATCAAGACACTTCGAGTAAAAGAATAAATTCGTGGAAAAAAGGTTACCAACGTGGAACACCTGACTTGATTATTGCCAATGCAAACCGACAGCATAGCGGACTCGTGATTGAGTTCAAGAACCCAGGTGGTACAGGCAAGACGTCCAAAGAGCAGGAGTCTCTGTTGCTCAGATATAAATCCGCTGGTTATCTAACACTCTTGTGCGACTCGTACGACGACGCTATTACCACAGTAATAAAATATTTATTTGACGTTGGGTTTCAGTGCTCTCACTGCCTTCGTAAATTTAAAAATAAATCAGCGTTGAGTAACCATGAGAGACGTTATTGTAAAGAGACTTTTTAGACAGTGACTGACGAGTCGAGTTAGCACTCGTTCTCGTTGTTGAGACGACGTTTGAAGCGACAACTGCTCTAGCATTTTTTAAAGACGTTTTTAACTTGGTGAAAAATATCTGCGAAACTTTCTCTCTTTATTTCACGAACCTTCTGACCACTGTGTGAAAAAATGTTTCCATGAGACATTGGACGCTTCATGTGACCAATGTCTAAATTTAAAAAGTGGGGTATCCGAGAACACCCCTAATTTTGTGTGGAAGGATGGTGACGTCTGCACACTGCACGATATTGCTCAGCACCACCAACGAATGATGGTCCTGGGTTGTATCTCCAATTGAATGGCGCTTCAACAGTTGTTCCGTAAGTGTCACGACAAACGACGCAATACGCTTTTAGAAACGTGATGTCGTCTGCCATTGGGAAGAGCGTGTCAAGCTCACCAAGTCTTTTTAAGTGCTCCGTTGTTATGAGACCACAAATAATGACGTGGATGCCAGCTTTAATGTATTCACGGGTAACTGACAGATCGGAGTACCAATGGCCCTCATCAATGCCGATGACGTCATAGTCAGCTATCTCGGAAGAACTCGGAAGGTTGGTGATTAACTTCGCAGGTAAACTGTCTGATCCGACAACAATGGTCTGACGATGTGTGGAGAACGCGTGGTCAGTTCGCCTGGTGTCACCTGTGTTGTTCATGTAGAGGACTTTGAGCCCTGATTTACTCAACGTGACTAACCTACGAAGGGTCTCTGTCGTTTTTCCTGCGAACATGGGACCAATCACGATTTCTAGTCTACCAACTTTTCTCATGGTTACTATACCTCCAGAGAAATATTTTTTTATTCTGGTGAAAATCGTTGTTCGTTGTTAAATATCCGCTGAAGCTCTAAGTTTTCAAGATGAGTCTTCGAGCTCTCATGTCTTGAGCGACACATTGGGCTATTGGTAGCCACACCGCATGGGTAACAGGCGTACACGTTTTCGTCTCTCGCAAAGTGTCTGTGGGCGGGTGAGAGTACGTGGTCCCTGATATCGTCCACACCCAGTATCTCATTACACCCAACCTTGCAAACGTGAACGTCGCGGTTTGCGGCGAGATCTAGCCACGCTTTGGCTTTGGTTGGGCATGGTTTCCATAGAAGGGTCGCTAAGAACACTTGGAGGAAACTACCGAGTAATGTGGCGTTGGACTCACGAGGGTTGCTCAAGTAGACACCACTCGCTAACATAAGGTATTTGAATGGTGAGTAACACCACACAGGGATTATGTCAGATAACATACCAGCAAGCTCGTTGACTCTGTCTTCTCGAAGATCGATCCAAGCGTCGAGAAGATACCTCGTATGGCGGATCTGAGAGCCAAGCCGTTTTGGTGGTCCTTCAGGGTCGGGGTCGAACATTGTGTATGTTGAGAAGTACTCGTTTAAGACGATAGGTCCAGAGGCGTCTTGTAGGGTGGGCGCACTGATAAAGGCTGTTCTCAACATGTTGGCAATATCTTCTTCGCTGATTTCTCTGGCTTGAGTCATTATGTTATACTCTCAGAAAAAATCCTAATTTTTTAGTGCGTTTGGTCTGGAACTGTGAGATACCTGTGAGGTCAACTGTGAGACACCTGTGAGGTCATCTGTGAGTAAGATAACACGCGATAGTGTATTAGATGGTTGAAGACTCACAGACGGCTGTTGAAGCGAAGATCACGGCTGATGTGAAAAGTGTTAAGGTGAAGGACCCAAAGCGTGTCGCCGCTGGTAAAAAGTTGGCTGAGATATCGAAAGCTGCGAAAGAAAAAAAAATGCGTGAAATGATAGTCAACGAAGAACAGGGTGGTGAGTGGAGCTATGGTTACATTGTTGGAACACTTGGTGTTATCATTGCTGCTGCTTCACTATGGTACACAATTAGCAATGAAAAAGAGACACAACTGGAGCCTGCGAGCACTGTGGTTAGCGCGTCAGAAAATCGTAGAACTTGTCGTCCAGCGCTAGACACGTTTGATTCTTGAACAAAACACACGACAATGTATATATGTCCGCGATCGATCGAAAAGAACTTATGAACGAATTGTATGACGCGCTTCTTGTCACGACTGGTGCTGTGGCAGTGAGTATGATTTCTAAAAAGGCTTTGGGGGAACCATTGGGAACACCAGAGACAGTGAAAGGCACAGTGAAACTTGCTGCAGCTGTTGGTGCAGGAACGCTGTTAGTAAAATGGATGCAATCGAAAAAGTGGATACCGACAGATCCATTCAAATCAATGTAAGTTAATGGCGAGCGTTGTGGCTGGAGGGATATTTAATGCAGTGGCTTTTGCAGGCGCTGGCTTTATGTTTTCAAAGTTTAACCACTCAGGTTATGAAGCTGAGATGAAAAGACACAACCATGCGTTGGAACAGCTAGCCAGTGCGAAAGAAGTGTGGTATGAGAATGAAGTCGCTAAGAAAGATAAGATCCAGCGTTTGCGACAACGGCTCTCTGATGCTAATGCTGACATCAATGACACAAACCACGCGTTGGAAGAACTTAGAAGCGTAATGACCATACGGTACAGCGGACGAGTGTTCACTGACCTCCCGAAGATTGCGGATTACTACCAACCGAGTGCGGAAATGAAGGAATACCAATTATTGTTTGTTAGCGCGCTAGGCTTGGGTAGTGGAATAGTAGTGTGGGTATTGGCTCGATAAAAAAAATGTTGGAGTAATATAGGCGATGGACAAACTTATGAGGCAGATGAGTTATGGCTTGACAATTGACGAGATCGCGAGTGAGATGCAAACTGAGTGTGGAGACGCCTTCAGAATTTACTACTGCTCGGATTGTGACGTTGTGAAACATGTGACTGACTGCGGTGGGTACGCGTGTCCAAAGTGTGGCGACATCGAATGGGGTTACACTCAGAGTTACAGTGACATGAGACTCACACGGTTAAAAAGCGTTCACAAACGGTCTTGGTGGATGGGGAGGAGACTGCGGAACGTTGTGAAGGGTGAGCACCTTGAGTTGATAAAAGAGGACTTCTTGAAAGTTGTCAATGTGTTGTACTCATGCAATTTGGTAAAGGGTAGAAATGTTAGCAGATATGGATACTACATTATTAGGTTGTGTCACAGAAGACGAGTCGAGACACTCAAGAAGGTGTCAGACCTCAAAGACGGGAAGGTGAAAGACTTATTTGACGATAATTTGTTTGGGGTGGTGTACCCAAAGCTAGGATGGTGCGAAAGTGGTGACAATTATTACGACGAGTGGGCTAAGAAAAAAAGTGTAATGTAAGTATAAGCCAATGAGTCGGACCGCGAAAAATTCAGTGACAAAAAGACGGGCGCATAAGACGAGCGCAGCCGTTGTCAATTCACTAACAGATGAAGCGACCAACGTCCACGGCTTCTTTAGAGATCAGGAGGGACAACGTCTAGTCGAAGACCTCGCACCGTCAACACATTTGTTGGATCGAGCACTGAGAGGGTTCACAAGGTCTTATGGAGTCGAGGTAATTGACGACAGAGACATCAATCAGGTAAATGGCAGTAGAAGCGCTGTCACTAACCTTTTGAGACGTGAACTAGGTGAGACCAACGGAATGAAAGTGGTGGAGACAGTCAAGGTCACTTTTGAGAAAGTTTTAGAACTCGATAAGACCACGTACAAAACTGCCTACTTTAACAGCGAAACGTTCGTCGTCATTAACGAGCATGACATCGAGGGTGTCGCCAATCGTGGGTCGGAGCAGATTTTGACGCGGATAGCTGGGTGGCTATCTGAGGGGTCTGGATGGACTATCGACAAAATAGATGCGCACTACGTCAATGTCGCTATTTACAGACCTTTGCATGGGAGTAGCTACATTGCGTTGCCAAAGGAGCTGCGCAACAGTATGAAGGGTCTGATAAATATAAATAACGATGATGACAACGAGTGCTTTAGATGGTGCCACCTCGCGCATAAGTTTCCTGTTGGAAAACACTCTGACAGAACGTCAAAGTACGTTAGGCATGTCGGTGAGCTGAACTATGACGGAGTTGACTTCCCAGTATCAGTCAAAGACTACAACAAGATCGAAAAGGCGAACGATATTAGCATAAATGTTTTTGGGTACGAAGATAAGCAGCCATTCCCTGTGTACGTTTCTAAGGAGGCGTATCCTGACCATATGGACCTACTGTTGATAACTAATGATGTGGGCAACAAGCATTATGTGTACATTCGCGATTTTAACAAGTTCATGTACCGTCAGACAAAGTATAAGGCGAGAAAGCACTTTTGTAGGTATTGTTTGCAGTGTTTCACCCGCGCGGACGTGCTTGAACGCCATGTGGAAGTATGTTTGGTCATCAATGGGAAGCAAGCTATTAAAATGCCGCAAAAAGGTGCGAAAGTGAAATACGAGAATTTTAGCAGACAATTAAATGTACCATTTGTGGTGTACGCAGACTTCGAGGCTATCACACAGAAGGTGCACACAGCGACACCATCAAGCGAGTGTAGCTACACAAATGCTTACCAGAGGCACGTTGACTGTGGTTATGGGTATAAACTGGTTTGTTGCTATGATAATGCGTATAGTAAGCCAGTGAAAGTGTATCGCGGTGAAAACGCAGTCAACAAGTTCATTGGGGAGATGTTAGAAATTGTTGAGTATTGTAAAAAGACATCTGAGAGTCACTTTAACAAAGAAATGGTGCTGACTGACGACGATAAGAAGAATTTCGACGAGGTCAAGAGTTGCCATATTTGTAGCGTTGAGTACACTGGCGCTGACGTTAGAGTGAGAGACCACTGTCACGTGTCAGGTAAGTACAGAGGGTCCGCACATCGTCAGTGTAATGTGAACTTTAAGTTGACCGATAAAATTCCTGTGATCTTTCATAACTTGCGCGGTTACGATAGCCATTTCATTATGCAGGAGATTGGCAAGTTTGGTCAAGACATAAATGTGATACCAAACAACATGGAGAAGTACATGGCGTTCATGCTTGGAAAAAACTTGGTATTTTTGGACAGCTTTCAGTTCATGAGTAGTGGTCTAGACAACTTGGTGAGGAACCTACCAAGGGACGCTTTCAAATACACATCAGAAGTGTTTCACGACGAGGGTTTGGCACTCATGACAAGAAAGGGGGTCTATCCCTACGATTATATGGACTCCTTTGATAAATTCGACGAATGCGAGCTACCCTCCAAAAAGGACTTTTACAATATTCTGAATGACGAAGATATTACGGAAGAAATGCATGAGCGTGCTTGCGATGTGTGGGACTACTTCGACGTTGAAAACATGGGTGGGTACCACGACCTGTATTTGAAAAGCGATGTGCTCTTGCTCGCCGACGTTTTCGAGAACTTTAGAAAGACATGCCATCGCGAGTATAAATTAGACCCTTGCCATTATTTCACATCGCCCGGATTGGCTTGGGATGCCATGTTGAAGATGACTGGAGTAGAACTTGAATTATTGTCCGACATTGACATGTTCCAGTTTGTAGAACTAGGTATGCGTGGTGGTGTGAGCTACATATGCAACAGACATGGCGTGGCGAATAATAAGTACATGGAAGGGTATGACAAAGAGCAAGAGTCGAAGTATTTGATGTACCTTGACGCCAACAACTTGTATGGATGGGCAATGAGTCGAAGTCTACCCACGGGCGGCTTCAAGTGGTTGACTGAGAAAGAAATAAAAAAGGTTAATTTGCGTGAGTATCACAACAATAGTAAAAAGGGCTTACTGCTCGAGGTCGACTTGGAGTATCCAGCCCATTTGCATGACCTACACAACGATTACCCGTTGGCTCCCGAGAAGATGGAGATAACCGTTGACATGTTGTCGGAGTACTGCACGAAAATCAAAAATAAGTTTAATGTGAGTATTGGTGGTGTGAAGAAGCTGGTGACTAATTTGATGGACAAAAAAAAGTACGTGTGTCACTATGGAAATCTGCAGTTGTACATGGATCTTGGATTAAAAATCAATAAGATTCACAGGGTCCTGCAGTTTGACCAGTCTAAGTGGTTGGGTAAGTACATTGACTTTAACACAGTCAAAAGAACTGCGGCTAAGAACGCTTTTGAGAAGGACTTCTTCAAGTTGATGAACAACAGTGTGTTCGGAAAAACGATGGAAAATTTGAGGAAGCGCGTGGACGTAAGATTAGTGACCACTGCGAAGAAATTAGAAAAGCTTGTCTCGAAGCCGACGTTCGTGTCTTGCAAAATATTTAGCGAGGACTTAGTCGCTGTTCATAAAGTTAAAGAAACGCTGACACTAAATCGACCTGCGTATGTGGGTATGTGCATACTAGACTTGAGTAAAACGCTGATGTACAATTTCCACTACAATTATATCATGAAAAAGTACTCTAGCGACACCTGTAGATTGCACTTCACTGACACTGACAGTCTGTTGTACTCAATCAAAACTGACGACGTTTATTCCGACTTTATGATGGAATGCGAAAAGTTTGACAATAGCGACTATCCCGCAGACAGCCCATTCTTTTTTAGAGAGAATAAGAAAGTTATTGGGAAGATGAAGGACGAGTGCGCTGGAACACCAATTATTGAGTTCGTTGGGTTGCGTAGTAAAATGTACAGCTATTTGAAAGAGGATGGGGGTGGTGGGAAAACCGCTAAAGGTATTAGAAAGAATATAATTAAAAAAGTGATCAAGCACGAAGATTATAAAAGTGTGTTACTTGAGCAGAAACAATTGCGACACACAATGAAGACCATTAGAAGTGTCAAACATCAGCTCGGTAGTTACGAAATTAGTAAAGTGTCGCTATCCTGTTTTGATGATAAACGATACCTTTTAGAAAATGGTATTGACTCCTACGCGTATGGTCACAAAAACATTGAAGTGAGAGGCGACAAACGCTGAAAATAGTGAACAAACGGACTAATCTATTATTAACAGGTGGCAATAACCTAATTTGCATAACAGGTGGCAATTTTATCACGCGTGAGACACTTTTACGATACATAAATTTGTAAAAATGTAATTTGACAAATTTGTGAAAATGTTGAAACGACACTTTCTATTTTTTAAATGTGATTTGACAAATTTGTGAAAATGTGATTTGACAAATTTGTGAAAATATTGAAACGACGCTTTCTATTTTTTAAATATGGTTTGACAAATTTGTGAAAATGTTGAAACGACTATTTTTTAAACGCGATTCGACAAATTTATGAAAATGTTGAAACGACTATTTTTTTAAATATGGCTAAAGTAGCGTAAAGTTTAGCGAAAGTCGTGATTTTTTTAATATTTGGCATCAACTTAGTAGAAAACGTGGGAGGGGTGTTTAGATTGACTAACGATTACCATAATAGCATAGAGACTGACGCTGTGAGCTCACCAACGTTGATTATAAAACGTGAGTACCAAAACATTGCCGAGTTGTGGCTCGACACAAATTTGGTGATGTTTTGGCGTTTATATTCACGTTTGACGTTGCTGGGCCCGCAGCCCTACTTACTATACTACTACATTGCTACATTGCATTGCTACATTGCAACATTGCGTTGCTACATTGCAACATTGCATTGCTACATTGCAACATTACATTGCTACATTGCAACATTGCATTGCTACATTGCAACATTGCATTGCTACATTGCAACTTTGCATTGCTACATTGCAACATTGCATTGCTACATTGCAACATTACATTGCTGCATTGCAACATTACATTGCTACATTGCAACATTACATTGCTACATTGCAACTTTGCATTGCTACATTGCAACATTGCATTGCTACATTGTATTGCTGCATTGCAACATTGCATTGCTACATTGCAACTTTGCATTGCAACATTGCATTGCTACATTGCAACATTGCATTGCTACATTGAAATTGCATTGCTACATTGCTACATTGCATTGTATTGCTATATTGCATTACATTTCTGCATTGCTACATTGCAATGCTACATTGCTACATTGCTACATTGCATTGCTACATTGCAACATTGCATTGCTACATTACATCATTGCATTGCTACATTGCAATATTGTATTGCTACATTGCAACATTGCATTACAACATTGCAATATTTCATTGCTACATTGCAGTGCTACATCGCTACATTGCAGTGCTACATTGCCATATTGCATTGCTACATTGCATTGCTACATTGCTACATTGCAATGTACATTACATTGCTACATTGCTACATTGCATTGCTACATTGCTACTTTGCATTGTTACATTGCATTGCTACATTGCATTGCTACATTGCAACATTGCATTGCTACATTGCAACATTGCTACATTGCATTGCTACATTGCTACATTGCTACATTGCATTGCAACATTGCATTACTACATTGCAACATTGCAACATTGCATTGCTACATTGCAACATTGCATTGCTACATTGCTACATTGCTACATCGCAACATCGCATTGCTACATTGCAACATTGCATTGCTACATTGCTAAATTGCAACATTGCATTGCTACATTGCTACATTGCATTGCTACATTGCTACATTGCATTGCTACATTGCAACATTGCATTGCTACATTGCAACTTTGCATTGCTACATTGCAACATTGCATTGCTACATTGCAACATTACATTGGTGCATTGCAACATTACATTGCTACATTGCAACATTACATTGCTACATTGCAACTTTGCATTGCTGCATTGCAACATTGCATTGCTACATTGCAACATTGCATTGCTACATTGCATTGCATTGCTACATTGCATTGCATTGCTACATTGCATTGTATTGCTATATTGCATTACATTTCTGCATTGCTACATTGCAATGCTACATTGCTTCATTGCTACATTGCATTGCTACATTGCAACATTGCATTGCTACATTGCATCATTGCATTGCTACATTGCAATATTGTATTGCTACATTGCAACATTGCATTACAACATTGCAATATTTCATTGCTACATTGCATTGCTACATTGCTACATTGCTACATTGCAGTGCTACATTGCTATATTGCATTGCTACATTGCATTGCTACATTGCTACATTGCATTGCTACATTGCATCATTGCATTGCTACATTGCAATATTGTATTGCTACATTGCAACATTGCATTGCAACATTGCAACATTTCATTGCTACATTGCAACATTGCATTGCTACATTGAAACATTACATTGCTAAATTGCAACATTGATACATCGCAACATTGCATTGCTACATTGCAACATTGCATTGCTACATTGCTACATTGCTACATTGCATTGCTACTTTGCAACATTGCATTTCTACATTGCAACATTAGATTGCTACATTGCAACATTGCATTGCTACATTCCAACATTGCATTGCTACATTGCAACATTGCATTGCTACATTGCAACATTGCATTACTACATTGCTACATTGCATTGCTACATTGCAACATTGCATTGCTACATTGCAACATTGCATTGCTACATTGCAACATTGCATTGCATCATTGCAACATTGCATTGCTACATTGCAACATTGCATTGCTACATTGCAACATTGCATTGCTACATTGCAACATTGCATTACTACATTGCAACATTGCATTGCTACATTGCAACATTGCATTGCTACATTGCAACATTGCATTACTACATTGCACCATTGCATTGCTACATTGCAACATTGCATTGCTACATTGCAACATTGCATTGCTACATTGCACCATTGCATTGCTACATTGCAACATTGCATTGCTACATTGCAACATTGCATTGCTACATTGCAACATTGCATTGCTACATTGCAACATTGCATTGCTACATTGCAACATTACATTGCTACATTGCAACATTACATTGCTACATTGCACCATTGCATTGCTACATTGAAACCTTGCATTGCTACATTGCATTGCATTGCTACATTGCAATATTGCATTGCTACATTGTATTACATTGCTACATTGCTACATTGCAACATTGCAACATTGCATTGCTGAATTGCAACATTACATTGCTACATTGCAACATTGCATTGCTACTTTGCAACATTGCATTGTTACATTGCAACATTGCATTGCTACATTGCAACATTGCATTTCTACATTGCAACATTGCATCGCTACATTACAACATTGCGTTGCTACATTGCAACATTGCATAGCTACATTGCAACATTGCATTGCTACATTGCATTGCTGTGCTACATTGCTACATTGCATTGCTGCATTGCAACAATACATTGCTGCATTGCAACATTACATTGCTACATTGCAACATTACATTGATACATTGCAACTTTGCATTGCTACATTGCAACATTGCATTGCTACATTGCAACATTGCATTGCTACATTACAACATTGCGTTGCTACATTGCAACATTGCATTGCTACATTGCAACATTACATTGCTAAATTACAACATTGCGTTGCTACATTGCAACATTGCATAGCTACATTGCAACATTGCATTGCTACATTGCATTGCTGTGCTACATTGCTTCATTGCATTGCTATATTGCTACATAGTGACATTGCATTTCTACATTACAACATTAGATTGCTACATTGCAACATTGCATTGCTACATTGCAACATTGCATTGCTACATTGCAACATTGCATTGCTACATTGCAACATTGCATTGCTACATTTCAACATTGCATTGCTACATTGCAACATTACATTGCTGGATTGCAACATTACATTGCTACATTGCAACATTACATTGCTACATTGCTACATTGCATTACTACATTGCAATGCTACATTGCATTGCTACATTGCAACATTGCATTGCTACATTGCTACATTGCATTGCTACATTGCAACATTGCGTTGCTACATTGCAACATTGCATTGCTACATTGCAACATTGCATTGCTACATTGCAACATTGCATTACTACATTGCAACATTGCATTGCTACATTGCAACTTTGCATTGCTACATTGCAACATTGCATTGCTACATTGCAACATTACATTGCTGCATTGCAACATTACATTGCTACATTGCAACATTACATTGCTACATTGCAACTTTGCATTGCTACATTGCAACATTGCATTGCTACATTGCATTGCTGCATTGCAACATTGCATTGCTACATTGCAACTTTGCATTGCAACATTGCATTGCTACATTGCAACATTGCATTGCTACATTGAAATTGCATTGCTACATTGCATTGCATTGCTACATTGCATTGTATTGCTATATTGCATTACATTTCTGCATTGCTACATTGCAATGCTACATTGCTACATTGCTACATTGCATTGCTACATTGCAACATTGCATTGCTACATTACATCATTGCATTGCTACATTGCAATATTGTATTGCTACATTGCAACATTGCATTACAACTTTGCAATATTTCATTGCTACATTGCAGTGCTACATCGCTACATTGCAGTGCTACATTGCTATATTGCATTGCTACATTGCATTGCTACATTGCTACATTGCAATGTACATTACATTGCTACATTGCTACATTGCATTGCTACATTGCTACTTTGCATTGTTACATTGTATTGCTACATTGCATTGCTACATTGCAACATTGCATTGCTACATTGCAACATTGCTACATTGCATTGCTACATTGCTACATTGCTACATTGCATTGCAACATTGCATTACTACATTGCAACATTGCAACATTGCATTGCTACATTGCAACATTGCATTGCTACATTGCTACATTGCTACATCGCAACATCGCATTGCTACATTGCAACATTGCATTGCTACATTGCTAAATTGCAACATTGCATTGCTACATTGCTACATTGCATTGCTACATTGCTACATTGCATTGCTACATTGCAACATTGCATTGCTACATTGCAACTTTGCATTGCTACATTGCAACATTGCATTGCTACATTGCAACATTACATTGGTGCATTGCAACATTACATTGCTACATTGCAACATTACATTGCTACATTGCAACTTTGCATTGCTGCATTGCAACATTGCATTGCTACATTGCAACATTGCATTGCTACATTGCATTGCATTGCTACATTGCATTGCATTGCTACATTGCATTGTATTGCTATATTGCCTTACATTTCTGCATTGCTACATTGCAATGCTACATTGCTGCTACATTGCATTGCTACATTGCAACATTGCATTGCTACATTGCATCATTGCATTGCTACATTGCAATATTGTATTGCTACATTGCAACATTGCATTACAACATTGCAACATTTCATTGCTACATTGCATTGCTACATTGCTACATTGCTACATTGCAGTGCTACATTGCTATATTGCATTGCTACATTGCATTGCTACATTGCTACATTGCATTGCTACATTGCATCATTGCATTGCTACATTGCAATATTGTATTGCTACATTGCAACATTGCATTGCAACATTGCAACATTTCATTGCTACATTGCAACATTGCATTGCTACATTGAAACATTACATTGCTAAATTGCAACATTGATACATTGCAACATTGCATTGCTACATTGCAACATTGCATTGCTACATTGCTACATTGCTACATTGCATTGCTACATTGCAACATTGCATTTCTACATTGCAACATTAGATTGCTACATTGCAACATTGCATTGCTACATTGCAACATTGCATTGCTACATTGCAACATTGCATTGCTACATTGCAACATTGCATTACTACATTGCTACATTGCATTGCTACATTGCAACATTGCATTGCTACATTGCAACATTGCATTGCTACATTGCAACATTGCATTGCATCATTGCAACATTGCATTGCTACATTGCAACATTGCATTGCTACATTGCAACATTGCATTGCTACATTGCAACATTGCATTACTACATTGCAACATTGCATTGCTACATTGCAACATTGCATTGCTACATTGCAACATTGCATTACTACATTGCACCATTGCATTGCTACATTGCAACATTGCATTGCTACATTGCAACATTGCATTGCTACATTGCACCATTGCATTGCTACATTGCAACATTGCATTGCTACATTGCAACATTGCATTGCTACATTGCAACATTGCATTGCTACATTGCATCATTGCATTGCTACATTGCAACATTGCATTGCAACATTGCAACATTTCATTGCTACATTGCAACATTGCATTGCTACATTGAAACATTACATTGCTAAATTGCAACATTGCTACATTGCAACATTGCATTGCTACACTGCAACATTGCATTGCTACATTGCTACATTGCTTTGCTACATTGCAACATTGCATTTCTACATTGCAACATTAGATTGCTACATTGCAACATTGCATTGCTACATTGCAACATTGCATTGCTATATTGCATTGCTACATTGCAACATTGCATTGCTACATTGCAACATTGCATTGCTACATTGCAACATTGCATTGCTACATTGCAACATTGCATTGCTACATTGCAACATTGCATTACTACATTGCAACATTGCATTGCTACATTGCAACATTGCATTGCTACATTGCAACATTGCATTACTACATTGCACCATTGCATTGCTACATTGCAACATTGCATTGCTACATTGCAACATTGCATTGCTACATTGCACCATTGCATTGCTACATTGCAACATTGCATTGCTACATTGCAACATTGCATTGCTACATTGCAACATTGCATTGCTACATTGCATCATTGCATTGCTACATTGCAACATTGCATTGCAACATTGCAACATTTCATTGCTACATTGCAACATTGCATTGCTACATTGAAACATTACATTGCTAAATTGCAACATTGCTACATTGCAACATTGCATTGCTACACTGCAACATTGCATTGCTACATTGCTACATTGCTTTGCTACATTGCAACATTGCATTTCTACATTGCAACATTAGATTGCTACATTGCAACATTGCATTGCTACATTGCAACATTGCATTGCTATATTGCATTGCTACATTGCAACATTGCATTGCTACATTGCAACATTGCATTGCTACATTGCAACATTGCATTGCTACATTGCAACATTGCATTGCTACATTGCTACATTGCATTTCTACATTGCAACATTGCATTTCTACATTGCAACATTAGATTGCTACATTGCAACATTGCATTGCTACATTGCAACATTGCATTGCTACATTGCAACATTGCATTGCTACATTGCAGCATTGCATTGCTACATTGCAACATTGCATTGCTACATTGCAACATTGCATTGCTACATTGCAACATAGCATTGCTACATTGCAACATTGCATTGCTACATTGCATCATTGCATTGCTACATTGCAATATTGTATTGCTACATTGCAACATTGCATTGCAACATTGCAACATTTCATTGCTACATTGCACCATTGCATTGCTACATTGAAACATTACATTGCTAAATTGCAACATTGCTACATTGCAACATTGCATTGCTACATTGCAACATTGCATTGCTACATTGCTACATTGCATTGCTACATTGCAACATTGCATTTCTACATTGCAACATTAGATTGCTACATTGCAACATTGCATTGCTACATTGCAAAATTGCATTGCTACATTGCAACATTGCATTGCTACATTGCAACATTGCATTGCTACATTGCAACATTGCATTGCTACATTGCAACATTGCATTCCTACATTGCAACATTGCATTGCTACATTCCAACATTGCATTGCTACATTGCAACATTGCATTGCTACATTGCAACATTGCATTGCTACATTGCAACATTGCCTTGCTACATTGCAACATTGCATTGCTACATTGCAACATTGCATTGCTACATTGCAACATTGCATTGCTACATTGCAACATTACATTGCTGCATTGCAACATTACATTGCTACATTGCACCATTACATTGCTACATTGCAACTTTGCGTTGCTACATTGCAACATTGCATTGCTATATTGCAACATTGCATTGCTACATTGCAACTTTGCATTGCTACATTGCACCATTGCATTGCTACATTGCAACATTGCATTGCTACATCGCAACATTACATTGCTGCATTGCAACATTACATTGCAACATTGCAACATTACATTGCTACATTGCAACTTTGCATTGCTACATTGCAACATTGCATTGCTACATTGCAACATTGCATTGCTACATTGCATTGCATTGCTACATTGCATTGTATTGATATATTGCATTACATTTCTGCATTGCTACATTGCAATGCTACATTGCATTGCTACATTGCTACATTGCATTGCTACATTGCTACATTGCTACATTACTACATTGCATTGCTACATTGCAACATTGCATTGCTACATTGCAACATTGCGTTGCTACATTGCAACATTGCATTGCTACATTGCAACATTACATTGCTACATTGCAACATTGCATAGCTACATTGCAACATTGCATTGCAACATTGCATTGCTGTGCTACATTGCTTCATTGCATTGCTATATTGCTACATTGTGACATTGCATTTCTACATTGTAACATTAGATTGCTACATTGCAACATTGCATTGCTACATTGCAACATTGCATTGCTACATTGCAACATTGCATTGCTACATTGCAACATTGCATTGCTACATTGCAACATTGCATTACTACATTGCAACATTCCATTGCTACATTGCTACATTGCTACATTGCATTGCTACATTGCAACATTGCATTACTACATTGCAACATTGCATTGCTACATTGCAACATTGCATTGCTACATTGCACCATTGCATTGCTACATTGCAACATTGCAGTGCTACATTGCAACATTGCATTGCTACATTGCAACATTGCATTGCTACATTGCAACATTGCATTGCTACATTGCAACATTGCATTGCTACATTGCAACATTGCATTGCTACATTGCATCATTGCATTGCTACATTGCAACATTGCATTGCAACATTGCAACATTTCATTGCTACATTGCAACATTAGATTGCTACATTGCAACATTGCATTGCTACATTGCAACATTGCATTGCTACATTGCATTGCTACATTGCAACATTGCATTGCTACATTGCAACATTGCATTGCTACATTGCAACATTGCATTGCTACATTGCAACATTGCATTGCTACATTGCAACATTGCATTGCTACATTGCAACATTGCATTGCTACATTGCAACATTGCATTGCTACATTGCAACATTGCATTGCTACATTGCAACATTGCATTGCTACATTGCAACATTACATTGCTGCATTACAACATTACATTGCTACATTGCAACATTACATTGCTACATTGCAACTTTGCATTGCTACATTGCTACATTGCAATATTGCATTGCTACATTGCAACATTAGATTGCTACATTGCAACTTAGCATTGCTACATTGTAACATTGCATTGCTACATTGCAACATTGCATAGCTACATTGCAACATTGCATTGCTACATTGCATTGCTGTGCTACATTGCTTCATTGCATTGCTATATTGCTACATTGTGACATTGCATTTCTACATTGTAACATTAGATTGCTACATTGCAACATTGCATTGCTACATTGCAACATTGCATTGCTACATTGCAACATTGCATTGCTACATTGCAACATTGCATTGCTACATTGCAACATTGCATTACTACATTGCAACATTCCATTGCTACATTGCTACATTGCTACATTGCATTGCTACATTGCAACATTGCATTACTACATTGCAACATTGCATTGCTACATTGCAACATTGCATTGCTACATTGCACCATTGCATTGCTACATTGCAACATTGCAGTGCTACATTGCAACATTGCATTGCTACATTGCAACATTGCATTGCTACATTGCAACATTGCATTGCTACATTGCAACATTGCATTGCTACATTGCAACATTGCATTGCTACATTGCATCATTGCATTGCTACATTGCAACATTGCATTGCAACATTGCAACATTTCATTGCTACATTGCAACATTAGATTGCTACATTGCAACATTGCATTGCTACATTGCAACATTGCATTGCTACATTGCATTGCTACATTGCAACATTGCATTGCTACATTGCAACATTGCATTGCTACATTGCAACATTGCATTGCTACATTGCAACATTGCATTGCTACATTGCAACATTGCATTGCTACATTGCAACATTGCATTGCTACATTGCAACATTGCATTGCTACATTGCAACATTGCATTGCTACATTGCAACATTGCATTGCTACATTGCAACATTACATTGCTGCATTACAACATTACATTGCTACATTGCAACATTACATTGCTACATTGCAACTTTGCATTACTACATTGCTACATTGCAATATTGCATTGCTACATTGCAACATTAGATTGCTACATTGCAAATTAGCATTGCTACATTGTAACATTGCATTGCTACATTGCAACATTGCATTGCTACATTGCAACATTACATTGCTACATTGCAACTTAGCATTGCTACATTGCAACATTGCATTGCTACATTGCAACATTGCATTGCTACATTGCAACATTGCATTGCTACATTGCAACATTACATTGCTGCATTGCAACATTACATTGCTACATTGCAACATTACATTGCTACATTGCAACTTTGCATTGCTACATTGTAACATTGCATTGCTAAATTGCATTGCTACATTGCAACATTGCATTGCTACATTGCAAATTTGCATTGCTACATTGCAACATTGCATTGCTACATTGCAACATTGCATTGCTACATTGCATTGCATTGCTACATTGCATTGTATTGCTATATTGCATTACATTTCTGCATTGCTACATTGCAATGCTACATTGCATTGCTACATTGCTACATTGCATTGCTACATTGCTACATTGCATTGCTACATTGCAACATTGCGTTGCTACATTGCAACATTGCATTGCTACATTGCAACATTGCATTGCTACATTGCACCATTGCATTGCTACATTGCAACATTGCAGTGCTATATTGCAACATTTCATTGCTACATTGCAACATTACATTGCTGCATTGCAACATTGCATTGCTACATTACAACATTGCATTGCTACATTGCAACATTGCATTGCTACATTGCAACATTGCATTGCTACATTGCAACATTGCATTGCTACATTGCAACATTACATTGCTGCATTGCAACATTACATTGCTACATTGCAACATTACATTGCTACATTGCAACTTAGCATTGCTACATTGCAACATTGCATTGCTACATTGCAACATTGCATTGCTACATTGCAACATTGCATTGCTACATTGCAACATTACATTGCTGCATTGCAACATTACATTGCTACATTGCAACATTACATTGCTACATTGCAACTTTGCATTGCTACATTGCAACATTGCATTGCTACATTGCATTGCTACATTGCAACATTGCATTGCTACATTGCAACTTTGCATTGCTACATTGCAACATTGCATTGCTACATTGCAACATTGCATTGCTACATTGCATTGCATTGCTACATTGCATTGTATTGCTATATTGCATTACATTTCTGCATTGCTACATTGCAATGCTACATTGCATTGCTACATTGCTACATTGCATTGCTACATTGCTACATTGCATTGCTACATTGCAACATTGCGTTGCTACATTGCAACATTGCATTGCTACATTGCAACATTGCATTGCTACATTGCAACATTGCATTGCTACATTGCAACATTGCAGTGCTACATTGCAACATTGCATTGCTACATTGCAACATTACATTGCTGCATTGCAACATTACATTGCTACATTGCAACATTACATTGCTACATTGCAACTTTGCATTGCGAAATTGCAACATTGCATTGCTACATTGCAACATTGCATTGCTACATTGCAACATTGCATTGCTACATTGCAACATTGCATTGCTACATTGCAACATTGCATTGCTACATTGCAACATTGCATTGCTACAGTGCAACATTGCATTGCCACATTGCAACATTGCATTGCTACATTGCAACATTACATTGCTGCATTGCAACATTACATTGCTACATTGCAACATTACATTGCTACATTGCAACTTAGCATTGCTACATTGCAACATTGCATTGCTACATTGCAACATTGCATTGCTACATTGCAACATTGCATTGCTACATTGCAACATTACATTGCTGCATTGCAACATTACATTGCTACATTGCAACATTACATTGCTACATTGCAACTTTGCATTGCTACTTTGCAACATTGCATTGCTACATTGCATTGCTGCATTGCAACATGCATTGCTACATTGCAGCTTTGCATTGCTACATTGCAACATTGCATTGCTACATTGCAACATTGCATTGCTACATTGCAACATTGCATTGCTACATTGCAACATTACATTGCTGCATTGCAACATTACATTGCTACATTGCAACATTACATTGCTACATTGCAACTTTGCATTGCTACATTGCAACATTGCATTGCTACATTGCATTGCTACATTGCAACATTGCATTGCTACATTGCAACTTTGCATTGCTACATTGCAACATTGCATTGCTACATTGCAACATTACATTGCTACATTGCAACTTTGCATTGCTACATTGCTACATTGCAATGCTACATTGCATTGCTACATTGCTACATTGCATTGCTACATTGCTACATTGCTACATTACTACATTGCATTGCTACATTGCAACATTGCATTGCTACATTGCAACATTGCGTTGCTACATTGCAACATTGCATTGCTACATTGCAACATTACATTGGTACATTGCAACATTGCATAGCTACATTGCAACATTGCATTGCTACATTGCATTGCTGTGCTACATTGCTTCATTGCATTGCTATATTGCTACATTGTGACATTGCATTTCTACATTGTAACATTAGATTGCTACATTGCAACATTGCATTGCTACATTGCAACATTGCATTGCTACATTGCAACATTGCATTGCTACATTGCAACATTGCATTGCTACATTGCAACATTGCATTACTACATTGCAACATTCCATTGCTACATTGCTACATTGCTACATTGCATTGCTACATTGCTACATTGCATTACTACATTGCAACATTGCATTGCTACATTGCAACATTGCATTGCTACATTGCACCATTGCATTGCTACATTGCAACATTGCAGTGCTACATTGCAACATTGCATTGCTACATTGCAACATTGCATTGCTACATTGCAACATTGCATTGCTACATTGCAACATTGCATTGCTACATTGCAACATTGCATTGCTACATTGCATCATTGCATTGCTACATTGCAACATTGCATTGCAACATTGCAACATTTCATTGCTACATTGCAACATTAGATTGCTACATTGCAACATTGCATTGCTACATTGCAACATTGCATTGCTACATTGCATTGCTACATTGCAACATTGCATTGCTACATTGCAACATTGCATTGCTACATTGCAACATTGCATTGCTACATTGCAACATTGCATTGCTACATTGCAACATTGCATTGCTACATTGCAACATTGCATTGCTACATTGCAACATTGCATTGCTACATTGCAACATTGCATTGCTACATTGCAACATTGCATTGCTACATTACAACATTGCATTGCTACATTGCAACATTACATTGCTGCATTACAACATTACATTGCTACATTGCAACATTACATTGCTACATTGCAACTTTGCATTGCTACATTGCTACATTGCAATATTGCATTGCTACATTGCAACATTAGATTGCTACATTGCAACTTAGCATTGCTACATTGCAACATTGCATTGCTACATTGCAACATTGCATTGCTACATTGCAACATTACATTGCTACATTGCAACTTAGCATTGCTACATTGCAACATTGCATTGCTACATTGCAACATTGCATTGCTACATTGCAACATTTCATTGCTACATTGCAACATTACATTGCTGCATTGCAACATTACATTGCTACATTGCAACATTACATTGCTACATTGCAACTTTGCATTGCTACATTGCAACATTGCATTGCTAAATTGCATTGCTACATTGCAACATTGCATTGCTACATTGCAACTTTGCATTGCTACATTGCAACATTGCATTGCTACATTGCAACATTGCATTGCTACATTGCATTGCATTGCTACATTGCATTGTATTGCTATATTGCATTACATTTCTGCATTGCTACATTGCAATGCTACATTGCATTGCTACATTGCTACATTGCATTGCTACATTGCTACATTGCATTGCTACATTGCAACATTGCGTTGCTACATTGCAACATTGCATTGCTACATTGCAACATTGCATTGCTACATTGCACCATTGCATTGCTACATTGCAACATTGCAGTGCTACATTGCAACATTTCATTGCTACATTGCAACATTACATTGCTGCATTGCAACATTGCATTGCTACATTACAACATTGCATTGCTACATTGCAACATTGCATTGCTACATTGCAACATTGCATTGCTACATTGCAACATTGCATTGCTACATTGCAACATTACATTGCTGCATTGCAACATTACATTGCTACATTGCAACATTACATTGCTACATTGCAACATTGCATTGCTACATTGCAACATTGCATTGCTACATTGCAACATTGCATTGCTACATTGCAACATTACATTGCTGCATTGCAACATTACATTGCTACATTGCAACATTACATTGCTACATTGCAACTTAGCATTGCTACATTGCAACATTGCATTGCTACATTGCAACATTGCATTGCTACATTGCAACATTGCATTGCTACATTGCAACATTACATTGCTGCATTGCAACATTACATTGCTACATTGCAACATTACATTGCTACATTGCAACTTAGCATTGCTACATTGCAACATTGCATTGCTACATTGCAACATTGCATTGCTACATTGCAACATTGCATTGCTACATTGCATTGCTACATTGCAACATTGCATTGCTACATTGCAACATTGCATTGCTACATTGCAACATTGCATTGCTACATTGCAACATTGCATTGCTACATTGCAACATTGCATTGCTACATTGCAACATTGCATTGCTACATTGCAACATTGCATTGCTACATTGCAACATTGCATTGCTACATTACAACATTGCATTGCTACATTGCAACATTACATTGCTGCATTACAACATTACATTGCTACATTGCAACATTACATTGCTACATTGCAACTTTGCATTGCTACATTGCTACATTGCAATATTGCATTGCTACATTGCAACATTAGATTGCTACATTGCAACTTAGCATTGCTACATTGCAACATTGCATTGCTACATTGCAACATTGCATTGCTACATTGCAACATTACATTGCTACATTGCAACTTAGCATTGCTACATTGCAACATTGCATTGCTACATTGCAACATTGCATTGCTACATTGCAACATTTCATTGCTACATTGCAACATTACATTGCTGCATTGCAACATTACATTGCTACATTGCAACATTACATTGCTACATTGCAACTTTGCATTGCTACATTGCAACATTGCATTGCTAAATTGCATTGCTACATTGCAACATTGCATTGCTACATTGCAACTTTGCATTGCTACATTGCAACATTGCATTGCTACATTGCAACATTGCATTGCTGCATTGCATTGCATTGCTACATTGCATTGTATTGCTATATTGCATTACATTTCTGCATTGCTACATTGCAATGCTACATTGCATTGCTACATTGCTACATTGCATTGCTACATTGCTACATTGCATTGCTACATTGCAACATTGCGTTGCTACATTGCAACATTGCATTGCTACATTGCAACATTGCATTGCTACATTGCACCATTGCATTGCTACATTGCAACATTGCAGTGCTACATTGCAACATTTCATTGCTACATTGCAACATTACATTGCTGCATTGCAACATTGCATTGCTACATTACAACATTGCATTGCTACATTGCAACATTGCATTGCTACATTGCAACATTGCATTGCTACATTGCAACATTGCATTGCTACATTGCAACATTACATTGCTGCATTGCAACATTACATTGCTACATTGCAACATTACATTGCTACATTGCAACTTAGCATTGCTACATTGCAACATTGCATTGCTACATTGCAACATTGCATTGCTACATTGCAACATTGCATTGCTACATTGCAACATTACATTGCTGCATTGCAACATTACATTGCTACATTGCAACATTACATTGCTACATTGCAACTTTGCATTGCTACATTGCAACATTGCATTGCTACATTGCATTGCTACATTGCAACATTGCATTGCTACATTGCAACTTTGCATTGCTACATTGCAACATTGCATTGCTACATTGCAACATTGCATTGCTACATTGCATTGCATTGCTACATTGCATTGTATTGCTATATTGCATTACATTTCTGCATTGCTACATTGCATTGCATTGCTACATTGCATTGTATTGCTATATTGCATTACATTTCTGCATTGCTACATTGCAATGCTACATTGCTACATTGCTACATTGCATTGCTGCATTGCTACATTGCATTGCTACATTGCTACATTGCATTGCTACATTGCAACATTGCGTTGCTACATTGCAACATTGCATTGCAACATTGCAACATTGCATTGCTACATTGCAACATTGCATTGCTACATTGCAACATTGCAGTGCTACATTGCAACATTGCATTGCTACATTGCAACATTACATTGCTGCATTGCAACATTACATTGCTACATTGCAACATTACATTGCTACATTGCAACTTTGCATTGCGAAATTGCAACATTGCATTGCTACATTGCAACATTGCATTGCTACATTGCAACATTGCATTGCTACATTGCAACATTGCATTGCTACATTGCAACATTGCATTGCTACATTGCAACATTGCATTGCTACATTGCAACATTGCATTGCTACAGTGCAACATTGCATTGCTACATTGCAACATTGCATTGCTACATTGCAACATTACATTGCTGCATTGCAACATTACATTGCTACATTGCAACATTACATTGCTACATTGCAACTTAGCATTGCTACATTGCAACATTGCATTGCTACATTGCAACATTGCATTGCTACATTGCAACATTGCATTGCTACATTGCAACATTACATTGCTGCATTGCAACATTACATTGCTACATTGCAACATTACATTGCTACATTGCAACTTTGCATTGCTACTTTGCAACATTGCATTGCTACATTGCATTGCTGCATTGCAACATGCATTGCTACATTGCAACTTTGCATTGCTACATTGCAACATTGCATTGCTACATTGCAACATTGCATTGCTACATTGCAACATTGCATTGCTACATTGCAACATTACATTGCTGCATTGCAACATTACATTGCTACATTGCAACATTACATTGCTACATTGCAACTTTGCATTGCTACATTGCAACATTGCATTGCTACATTGCGTTGCTACATTGCAACATTGCATTGCTACATTGCAACTTTGCATTGCTACATTGCAACATTGCATTGCTACATTGCAACATTGCATTGCTACATTGCATTGCATTGCTACATTGTATTGTATTGCTATATTGCTTTACATTTCTGCATTGCTACATTGCAATGCTACATTGCATTGCTACATTGCTACATTGCATTGCTACATTGCTACATTGCTACATTGCATTGCTACATTGCAACATTGCGTTGCTACATTGCAACATTGCATTGCTACATTGCAATATTACATTGCTACATTACAACATTGCGTTGCTACATTGCAACATTGCATAGCTACATTGCAACATTGCATTGCTACATTGCATTGCTGTGCTACATTGCTTCATTGCATTGCTATATTGCTCAATGCAATGTTGCAATGTAGGAATGCAATGTTGCAATGTAGCAATGCAATGTTGCAATGTAGTAATGCAATGTTGCAATGTAGCAATCTAATGTTGCAATGTAGATATGCAATGTCACTATGTAACATTGCAACATTGCATTGCTACATTGCAACATTGCATTGCTACTTTGCAACATTGCATTGCTACATTGCAACATTACATTGCTGCATTGCAACATTATATTGCTACATTGCAACATTACATTGCTACATTGCAACTTAGCATTGCTACATTGCAACATTGCATTGCTACATTGCAACATTGCATTGCTACATTGCAACATTGCATTGCTACATTGCAACATTACATTGCTGCATTGCAACATTACATTGCTACATTGCAACATTACATTGCTACATTGCAACTTTGCATTGCTACTTTGCAACATTGCATTGCTACATTGCATTGCTACATTGCAACATGCATTGCTACATTGCAACTTTGCATTGCTACATTGCAACATTGCATTGCTACATTGCAACATTGCATTGCTACATTGCAACATTGCATTGCTACATTGCAATATTACATTGCTGCATTGCAACATTACATTGCTACATTGCAACATTACATTGCTACATTGCAACTTTGCATTGCTACATTGCAACATTGCATTGCTACATTGCATTGCTACATTGCAACATTGCATTGCTACATTGCAACTTTGCATTGCTACATTGCAACATTGCATTGCTACATTGCAACATTGCATTGCTACATTGCATTGCATTGCTACATTGCATTGTATTGCTATATTGCATTACATTTCTGCATTGCTACATTGCAATGCTACATTGCGTTGCTACATTGCTACATTGCATTGCTACATTGCTACATTGCTAAATTGCATTGCTACATTGCAACATTGCGTTGCTACATTGCTTCATTGCATTGCTATATTGCTCAATGCAATGTTGCAATGTAGGAATGCAATGTTGCAATGTAGCAATGCAATGTTGCAATGTAGTAATGCAATGTTGCAATGTAGCAATCTAATGTTGCAATGTAGAAATGCAATGTCACTATGTAACATTGCAACATTGCATTGCTACATTGCAACATTGCATTGCTACTTTGCAACATTGCATTGCTACATTGCAACATTACATTGCTGCATTGCAACATTATATTGCTACATTGCAACATTACATTGCTACATTGCAACTTTGCATTGCTACATTGCAACATTGCATTGCTACATTGCATTGCATTGCTACATTGCATTGCATTGCTACATTGCATTGTATTGCTATATTGCATTACATTTCTGCATTGCTACATTGCAATGCTACATTGCTACATTGCATTGCTACATTGCTACTTAATGATCCAATGCGTTATGCGCAATTATTACGAGAACGAAGAAAACCGCTATGACACACATACAATGTTTTGTGGGAGAAGGGTTCGGGGAGAAGTACTCCGACTGGTAAAAACTGTGGTCAGACCTCATCCCAACAACTCAATGTTACAGTCTTAGTTGTCCTAGGGGTAATAATCCCCAAGTAGGACTCTAGTCTAATGTCCTAGGGGTAATAATCCCCAAGTAGGACTGTCATAGGGGTAATAATCCCCAAGTATGACTGTCATAGGGGTAATAATCCCCAAGTATGACTTTTCCTAAAATGTCCAAGGGGTAATAATCCCCAAGTTGGGCATTTCCTACTTTCGACTAATTATATTTCCATCAATTCGTATGAGTCTATGGGGTTGAGGGTGACCTTTGGGAGCACTTCATCCCCAAACCAGATATTTATTAAAACAGTAATAAAGTAAAGTGCTATATATACAAGAAATTGATTGTTATAATCATTAAGATAATAAAGTGTCAGCCATGAGTCATTTGACACGGTTCGTAATAACAGACACTAGCGGTAATGTTTATGCAGGTAATGCATCAATTGTTACACGGAATGGGTGGTTGGGTGGTGATTTCACTTTACTGATTAATGTAGCTTATTGTGTGAGGCTCAGCGTCTTGATCACACTGATTCCTATGGTGCGTGTTGAAGTCTTATCACGACGAATATGTGTATTGTAACTGGTAGGTTTTCCCGCCAGTCTTCATTGGTAGGCTATTCGTTACCTTGTGTTTGGCACGTGCGGAGTCATGTTGATCGCAACTGGGACTGACCTTTATACCCGTCTGGGGTTTCTTTGAGTTGTTGACAGCTGAAAAACAGACCTTTTCCGGACCCCTGCCCATTTACGAGGCATTTGCACAGCTTACCTTTTACTTAAACGTTTTGTCTCATTAACTTAAATTTATCTATGCTAGGCTTATATATAAATTGGCTATTGCATTGCTACATTGCAACATTGCGTTGCTACATTGCAACATTGCATTGCTACATTGCAACATTACATTGCTACATTGCAACATTGCGTTGCTACATTGCAACATTGCATTGCTACATTGCAATATTACATTGCTACATTACAACATTGCGTTGCTACATTGCAACATTGCATAGCTACATTGCAACATTGCATTGCTACATTGCATTGCTGTGCTACATTGCTTCATTGCATTGCTATATTGCTCAATGCAATGTTGCAATGTAGCAATGCAATTTTGCAATGTAGCAATGCAATGTTGGAGTAAGGTCGCAGTGCTCTAGAAGAAGGTCTGTGATTGGTTAGAAGCTTTCTGTGATTGGTTAGGATCTCCTGTGAGATGGGGGAAATGAGTCGTAATTTAAACCAATGACAATCGACGTTCTACAGCACTGCGACCTGACTCCAATGTTGCAATGTAGTAATGCAATGTTGCAATGTAGCAATCTAATGTTGCAATGTAGAAATGCAATGTCACTATGTAACATTGCAACATTGCATTGCTACATTGCAACATTGCATTGCTACATTGCAACATTGCATTGCTACATTGCAACATTACATTGCTGCATTGCAACATTATATTGCTACATTGCAACATTACATTGCTACATTGCAACTTTGCATTGCTACATTACAACATTGCATTGCTACATTGCATTGCATTGCTACATTGCATTGCATTGCTACATTGCATTGTATTGCTATATTGCATTACATTTCTGCATTGCTACATTGCAATGCTACATTGCTACATTGCATTGCTACATTGCTACATTGCTACATTGCATTGCTACATTGCAACATCGCGTTGCTACATTGCAACATTGCATTGCTACATTGCAACATTACATTGCTACATTACAACATTGCGTTGCTACATTGCAACATTGCATAGTTACATTGCAACATTGCATTGCTACATTGCATTGCTGTGCTATATTGCTTCATTGCATTGCTCTATTGCTACATAGTGACATTGCATTTCTACATTGCAACATTAGATTGCTACATTGCAACATTGCATTGCTACATTGCAACATTGCATTGCTACATTGTAACATTGCATTGCAACATTGCAACATTGCATTGCTACATTGCATCATTGCATTACTACATTGCAACATTGCATTGCTACATTGCAACATTGCATTGCTACATTGCAATATTACATTGCTACATTACAACATTGCGTTGCTACATTGCAACATTGCATAGCTACATTGCAACATTGCGTTGCTACATTGCATTGCTGTGCTACATTGCTTCATTGCATTGCTATATTGCTCAATGCAATGTTGCAATGTAGGAATGCAATGTTGCAATGTAGCAATGCAATGTTGCAATGTAGTAATGCAATGTTGCAATGTAGCAATCTAATGTTGCAATGTAGATATGCAATGTCACTATGTAACATTGCAACATTGCATTGCTACATTGCAACATTGCATTGCTACTTTGCAACATTGCATTGCTACATTGCAACATTACATTGCTGCATTGCAACATTATATTGCTACATTGCAACATTACATTGCTACATTGCAACTTAGCATTGCTACATTGCAACATTGCATTGCTACATTGCAACATTGCATTGCTACATTGCAACATTGCATTGCTACATTGCAACATTACATTGCTGCATTGCAACATTACATTGCTACATTGCAACATTACATTGCTACATTGCAACTTTGCATTGCTACTTTGCAACATTGCATTGCTAAATTGCATTGCTACATTGCAACATGCATTGCTACATTGCAACTTTGCATTGCTACATTGCAACATTGCATTGCTACATTGCAACATTGCATTGCTACATTGCAACATTGCATTGCTACATTGCAACATTACATTGCTGCATTGCAACATTACATTGCTACATTGCAACATTACATTGCTACATTGCAACTTTGCATTGCTACATTGCAACATTGCATTGCTACATTGCATTGCTACATTGCAACATTGCATTGCTACATTGCAACTTTGCATTGCTACATTGCAACATTGCATTGCTACATTGCAACATTGCATTGCTACATTGCATTGCATTGCTACATTGCATTGTATTGCTATATTGCATTACATTTCTGCATTGCTACATTGCAATGCTACATTGCATTGCTACATTGCTACATTGCATTGCTACATTGCTACATTGCTACATTGCATTGCTACATTGCAACATTGCGTTGCTAGATTGCTTCATTGCATTGCTATATTGCTCAACGCAATGTTGCAATGTAGGAATGCAATGTTGCAATGTAGCAATGCAATGTTGCAATGTAGTAATGCAATGTTGCAATGTAGCAATCTAATGTTGCAATGTAGAAATGCAATGTCACTATGTAACATTGCAACATTGCATTGCTACATTGCAACATTGCATTGCTACTTTGCAACATTGCATTGCTACATTGCAACATTACATTGCTGCATTGCAACATTATATTGCTACATTGCAACATTACATTGCTACATTGCAACTTTGCATTGCTACATTGCAACATTGCATTGCTACATTGCATTGCATTGCTACATTGCATTGCATTGCTACATTGCATTGTATTGCTATAATGCATTACATTTCTGCATTGCTACATTGCAATGCTACATTGCCAGATTGCATTGCTACATTGCTACATTGCTACATTGCATTGCTACATTGCAACATTGCGTTGCTACATTGGTTTGGTTTATTGGTTTATTAAACTTCAGCTACGAAAAGTATTACATACAAGCTTGGGATACCACCACAGGTTTCCCCAGTTACGGTGGCCCCTTAAGTAAACAAAAAAAATTAAAAAAAAATTAAAAAAAAATCAATCGATTACATAAAAGCAAAAAATACTAAAAAAAGGTATCAACAAAGACACCTTAGTCCATTTACAAGTGCCCGCGCAGTATGGCATTTGATACATACTGTTTTCCATGTTCTTGGATCGTCAATATCAAATATATTACACATAGCGTTTTTATAATATTTGATTAAACCTTGTTTGAAAGAGGCCAAGCTAATAACTCTAGATCTTAAATCAGATGTTAAACAGTTCCATGTTCTACTGGCTCTTATGAAGAAACTTGATTGAAAACAAACTGTTCTAGCAAACGGAATCTTCAATAGGATTGAATTTGGATCCTTATTAGTTCTCCTGGTTTTACCGACGTTTTCATGAACTGGGTTTGTATCTTCACTTATATGGATGTGGCCTCTGATGTTCTTATACAAAAGGATCATATCCAAATACTCATGCCAGTATGATAATGGTAAAAGATCCAAAAGTTGTAGCCTCGTAAGGTATGGAACATCGGTATCGAAGCCCAAACCAAGGATGAACTTTGTGGCCCTCCTCTGCACTCTTTCGATATTCTTTACCAGACTCACTGATTGTGGGCACCACACTTGCGACGCATAAGAGAAATGACTGCGTACGAGTTGAAGATACAGTATCTTCCTGGTTGATTCATCATTAATTTCAAGAGTACTACGCTTAACCAAACCTAACATTCTGTTAGCTTTCATGCAGACAAAGGCTGTTTGGTCCTTCCACTCTAATTTTGAATTGATTTTGATTCCAAGATCCTTCTCGATAGTTGTAAGGGGGATTTTATGTTCCCCAAGGCTATATGAAGTTGAACGTGGCATGATTTTCCTGCTAACAGAAAGTACTTTACATTTGGTCAAATTAAACTTCAAACGGACTTCATTTGACCAGGACATAATACCGTTTAGATCCTCTTGCATTAAGGTCATGTCATCAGTAGATTCCACCATCCTAAAACATTTAGTATCGTCGGCAAAAAGACCGATGTGACAAGAGGTAGAAGTATAATCTGGCAAATCGTTCATGTATATTGCAAAAAGTAGTGGACTGAGAATTGACCCCTGAGGCACGCCGGACGTAATGGGTAGAATCCGGGAAGTAGCACCAGGTACAATCACTTTCTGCAGTCTTCCATTCAAGTAATCCTCAAACCATGATAACAATTGACCTGATATACCAAATTTCTCAAGTTTCCTTGAAAGTTTACTGTGATCCACTGAGTCGAAAGCCTTGGAGATATCTAAAAAGATGATATCTATTTGCTTACCAGAATCCAGATATTTCCCTATTATGTTCATCGTCGATAATAATTGAGTAGTGCATGATTTCCTCTGAACGAAGCCATGCTGTACACTACATAAGAGGGATGTAATATGGGATGATATGCGATTGAAGATGCACCGTTCCAAAGCTTTACCAACTATGGATAGGAGTGAGATTGGCCTGTAGTTTTCTACGTTCGTCTTTTCGCCGTTTTTATGCAAGGGGATAATATTCGCCAGTTTCCACTCTTTAGGTACCTGACCAAAGGAAAGTGATCGGTTGAAAAGTTTACAGAGAGAACCAGCGAGCTGCGTAGCACATTCCTTTAAGATGTAAGCTGGAAGTCCGTCTGGTCCACAAGACTTATTAGGATCTAATGAAAGTAAAACCTGCTCAACTTCGTCCACAGTAAGCTGTAGTGATGAAATAGATGAAGGAGCTGAGGGATGGTCATAATTATTGTCATTGTTTTGTAATAAATTGTCAGTATACCGTTGGCTATAGACTGAATGGAAGTAAGTGTTAAACAAGTTTGCTACTTCATCAGGTGTATTTGCACTAACAGTAGGAATGGTGTTATCTTCCTTTTTCATAAACATTGTTCTTGGAGTTGAACTACTGGATTTTGAATTTAATTTAGATATTGACCAAAAGCGTTTAGGATTACTTTTCAGCATTGGTCCCAGAGAACAATAAAAGGATTCTCGGCTATCTTTTATGATCACCTTTACCGAGGCACGAAGTTGATGGAATTTTTGTTTTAAGAAGTCGGTACCACGTTTTAGGAATCTTTTACGCACACTGATTTTTTTCCGAATTAAGTGGATTATGTCAGCAGTAATCCAAGGTGGAGTGTTCCTCTGTTTAAGGATTTTAGAGGGTATGTATGTATTGATTGCGGTAAACAGGGAATCTTTCCACAAAGACCAATCGTTGTTTATGTCATAGTTTTCGTCAGAGTTGCCATCAAAGCAGGTGTCGGAATTGAGAATATTCAAGGCAGTTTTAAGGCCTGCAAAATCTCCCTTTTTATAGTCATAAACTGAACGATTAATTCTTGTTGAAGGGTCCAATTTCGATGTGACTGTAAAGAAAATTACTCGATGGTCGGAGGACAGGGTAAAAGCTTGAGGGTCACATACCTCTGTAATGGCAACCAAATCAGGTAAGGTAGTTATAATTAGATCAAGTACTTTGTTTTGCCGTGTTGGTTGGAAGCATATTTGGGATAAATAGTGATCATCTAGTATGCTACAAAAATCCCAGTCTATATTACTTGAAGCATTGTGACCTGACTCAGACCAAACGATACCGGGAAAATTGAAATCGCCGCCGACAATTAATTTATCGTAGACCGAACAAAGGGTGTCAAGTAGGTAATTAAAATTTTTTAAATCGTGATTATCCGGAGGTCTGTAGCAACAGATAAATAACCATTTACCATTACTTGAAGTAGAACCTTCGACCGCAATGTATTCTAGACCCTCATCGTCAGATGAGCGAATAAGACGAACGTCTGTAAATAACTCCGACTTCATGGCGATTAGAACACCTCCACCCACTCGACCTTGAGATCTGTCATTCCTGAATATATTATATCCACTCGGAAGAATTTCTCCATCAAAAACCTGTTCGTTCAACCACGTTTCTGAAACCATTATTACGTCGAGATCTTCGGAATAGACAAGATTCTGAAAGTTAGCCATGTTCGACACTGCTAAACCATTAACGGTGCGGCTAAGGCTTTTTAGACTTCTAGCATTGAAGTGGAGACAAGATAGGTCAGATTTGCATAACTTTGATTTTGGAGAAGAAGGCCTCGCATGAATGACACCGTTCTTGTTTATCGTAGATATAGAAGGACCAGGATTGGTACAAACATCGCCAGATAGAAGGAGGCACCACAAAATAACATGCCAAGGTTTAGACAGTGAGAATTACAAACCATAACGATAACCAGTTGGATAGCTTAGTTTCCGAACGTCAGTGTCGCGTGTCGAAATCCACAACAAACCAAACGAGGGAGGAATATCAAGGAGAAAACAACATAATTCTCCATTGTAACCATAAGGAACTCCCACCGTATGAGAGGAACTCGAGTATTTGATAGTTGGAAGGCGTAAAGTATTGACCACGAACAGAAGCCCCAAGAGAAGGCCGAGAAAACGACTGCCCGTTGCAACATTGCATTGCTACATTGCAACATTACATTGCTACATTGCAACATTGCGTTGCTACATTGCAACATTGCATTGCTACATTGCAATATTACATTGCTACATTACAACATTGCGTTGCTACATTGCAACATTGCATAGCTACATTGCAACATTGCATTGCTACATTGCATTGCTGTGCTACATTGCTTCATTGCATTGCTATATTGCTCAATGCAATGTTGCAATGTAGCAATGCAATTTTGCAATGTAGCAATGCAATGTTGGAGTAAGGTCGCAGTGCTCTAGAAGAAGGTCTGTGATTGGTTAGAAGCTTTCTGTGATTGGTTAGGATCTCCTGTGAGATGGGGGAAATGAGTCGTAATTTAAACCAATGACAATCGACGTTCTAGAGCACTGCGACCTGACTCCAATGTTGCAATGTAGTAATGCAATGTTGCAATGTAGCAATCTAATGTTGCAATGTAGAAATGCAATGTCACTATGTAACATTGCAACATTGCATTGCTACATTGCAACATTGCATTGCTACATTGCAACATTGCATTGCTACATTGCAACATTACATTGCTGCATTGCAACATTATATTGCTACATTGCAACATTACATTGCTACATTGCAACTTTGCATTGCTACATTGCAACATTGCATTGCTACATTGCATTGCATTGCTACATTGCATTGCATTGCTACATTGCATTGCATTGCTACATTGCATTGTATTGCTATATTGTATTACATTTCTGCATTGCTACATTGCAATGCTACATTGCTACATTGCATTGCTACATTGCTACATTGCTACATTGCATTGCTACATTGCAACATTGCGTTGCTACATTGCAACATTGCATTGCTACATTGCAACATTACATTGCTACATTACAACATTGCGTTGCTACATTGCAACATTGCATAGTTACATTGCAACATTGCATTGCTACATTGCATTGCTGTGCTATATTGCTTCATTGCATTGCTCTATTGCTACATAGTGACATTGCATTTCTACATTGCAACATTAGATTGCTACATTGCAACATTGCATTGCTACATTGCAACATTGCATTGCTACATTATAACATTGCATTGCTACATTGCAACATTGCATTGCTACATTGCATCATTGCATTACTACATTGCAACATTGCATTGCTACATTGCTACATTGCATTGCTACATTGCTACATTGCATTGCTACATTGCAACATTGCATTGCTACATTGCAACATTGCATTGCTACATTGCAACATTGCATTGCTACATTGCAACATTGCATTGCTACATTGCAGCACTGCATTGCTACATTGCAACATTGCATTGCTACATTGCAACATTGCATTGCTACATTGCAATATTGCATTGCTACATTGCAACATTGCATTGCTACATTGCATCATTGCATTGCTACATTGCAATATTGTATTGCTACATTGCAACATTGCATTGCAACATTGCAACATATCATTGCTACATTGCAACATTGCATTGCTACATTGAAACATTACATTGCTAAATTGCAACATTGCTACATTGCAACATTGCATTGCTACATTGCAACATTGCATTGCTACATTGCTACATTGCTACATTGCATTGCTACATTGCAACATTGCATTTCTACATTGCAACATTAGATTGCTACATTGCAACATTGCATTGCTACATTGCAACATTGCATTGCTACATTGCATTGCTACATTTCAACATTGCATTGCTACATTGCAACATTGCATTGCTACATTGCAACATTGCATTGCTACATTGCAACATTGCATTGCTACATTGCAACATTGCATTGCTACATTGCAACATTGCATTGCTACATTGCATAATTGCATTGCTACATTGCAATATTTTATTGCTACATTGCAACATTCCATTGCTACATTGAAACATTACATTGCTAAATTGCAACATTGCTACATTGCTAAATTGCAACATTGCTACATTGCAACATTGCATTGCTACATTGCTACATTGCAACATTGCATTGCTACATTGCAACATTGCATTGCTACATTGCAACATTGCGTTGCTACATTGCAACATTGCATTGCTACATTGCAACATTGCATTACTGCATTGCAACATTGCATTGCTACATTGCTACATTGCATTGCTACATTGCAACATTGCATTGCAACATTGCATTGCTACATTGCATTGCTACATTGCAACTTTGCATTGCTACATTGCAACATTGCATTGCTACATTGCATTGCATTGCTACATTGCATTGCATTGCTACATTGCATTGTATTGCTATATTGCATTACATTTCTGCATTGCTACATTGCAATGCTACATTGCATTGCTACATTGCTACATTGCTACATTGCATTGCTACATTGCAACATTGCGTTGCTACATTGCAACATTGCATTGCTACATTGCAACATTACATTGCTACATTACAACATTGCGTTGCTACATTGCAACATTGCATAGCTACATTGCATCATTGCATTGCTACATTGCAATATTGTATTGCTACATTGCAACATTGCATTGCAACATTGCAACATATCATTGCTACATTGCAACATTGCATTGCTACATTGAAACATTACATTGCTAAATTGCAACATTGCTACATTGCAACATTGCATTGCTACATTGCAACATTGCATTGCTACATTGCTACATTGCTACATTGCATTGCTACATTGCAACATTGCATTTCTACATTGCAACATTAGATTGCTACATTGCAACATTGCATTGCTACATTGCAACATTGCATTGCTACATTGCATTGCTACATTTCAACATTGCATTGCTACATTGCAACATTGCATTGCTACATTGCAACATTGCATTGCTACATTGCAACATTGCATTGCTACATTGCAACATTGCATTGCTACATTGCAACATTGCATTGCTACATTGCATAATTGCATTGCTACATTGCAATATTTTATTGCTACATTGCAACATTCCATTGCTACATTGAAACATTACATTGCTAAATTGCAACATTGCTACATTGCTAAATTGCAACATTGCTACATTGCAACATTGCATTGCTACATTGCTACATTGCAACATTGCATTGCTACATTGCAACATTGCATTGCTACATTGCAACATTGCGTTGCTACATTGCAACATTGCATTGCTACATTGCAACATTGCATTACTGCATTGCAACATTGCATTGCTACATTGCTACATTGCATTGCTACATTGCAACATTGCATTGCAACATTGCATTGCTACATTGCATTGCTACATTGCAACTTTGCATTGCTACATTGCAACATTGCATTGCTACATTGCATTGCATTGCTACATTGCATTGCATTGCTACATTGCATTGTATTGCTATATTGCATTACATTTCTGCATTGCTACATTGCAATGCTACATTGCATTGCTACATTGCTACATTGCTACATTGCATTGCTACATTGCAACATTGCGTTGCTACATTGCAACATTGCATTGCTACATTGCAACATTACATTGCTACATTACAACATTGCGTTGCTACATTGCAACATTGCATAGCTACATTGCAACATTGCATTGCTACATTGCATTGTTGTGCTACATTGCTTCATTGCATTGCTATATTGCTACATAGTGACATTGCATTTCTACATTGCAACATTAGATTGCTACATTGCAACATTGCATTGCTACATTGCAACATTGCATTGCTACATTGCAACATTGCATTGCTACATTGCAACATTGCGTTGCTACATTGCAACATTGCATTGCTACATTGCAACATTGCATTGCTACATTGCAACATTGCATTGCTACATTGCAACATTGCATTGCTACATTGCAACATTGCATTGCTACATTGCAACATTGCATTGCTACATTGCAACATTGCATTGCAACATTGCATTGCTACATTGCATTGCTACATTGCAACTTTGCATTGCTACATTGCAACATTGCATTGCTACATTGCATTGCATTGCTACATTGCATTGCATTGCTACATTGCATTGTATTGCTATATTGCATTACATTTCTGCATTGCTACATTGCAATGCTACATTGCATTGCTACATTGCTACATTGCTACATTGCATTGCTACATTGCAAGATTGCGTTGCTACATTGCAACATTGCATTGCTACTTTGCAACATTACATTGCTACATTACAACATTGCGTTGCTACATTGCAACATTGCATAGCTACATTGCAACATTGCATTGCTACATTGCATTGTTGTGCTACATTGCTTCATTGCATTGCTATATTGCTACATAGTGACATTGCATTTCTACATTGCAACATTAGATTGCTACATTGCAACATTAGATTGCTACATTGCAACATTGCATTGCTACATTGCAACATTGCATTGCTACATTGCAACATTGCATTGCTACATTGCAACATTGCATTGCTACATTGCAACATTGCATTGCTACATTGCAACATTGCATTGCTTCATTGCAACATTGCATTGCTACATTGCAACATGGCATTGCTACATTGCAACATGGCATTGCTACATTGCAACATTGCATTGCTACATTGCATCATTGCATTGCTACATTGCAATATTGTATTGCTACATTGCAACATTGCATTGCAACATTGCAACATTTCATTGCTAAATTGCAACATTGCTACATTGCAACATTGTATTGCTACATTGCAACATTGCATTGCAAAATTGCTACATTGCATTGCTAGATTGCAACATTGCATTTCTACATTGCAACATTAGATTGCTACATTGCATCATTGCATTGCTACATTGCAATATTGTATTGCTACATTGCAACATTGCATTGCAACATTGCAACATTTCATTGCTACATTGCAACATTGCATTGCTACATTGAAACATTACATTGCTAAATTGCAACATTGCTACATTGCAACATTGTATTGCTACATTGCAACATTGCATTGCAAAATTGCTACATTGCATTGCTACATTGCAACATTGCATTTCTACATTGCAACATTAGATTGCTACATTGCAACATTGCATTGCTACATTGCAACATTGCATTGCTACATTGCAACATTGCATTACTACATTGTACATTGCATTGCTACATTGCAACATTGCATTGCTACATTGCAACATTGCAGTGCTACATTGCAACATTGCATTGCTACATTGCAACATTGCATTGCTACATTGCAACATTGCATTGCTACATTGCAACATTGCATTGCTACATTGCAACATTGCATTGCTACATTGCAACATTGCATTGCTACATTGCAACATTGCATTGCTACATTGCAACATTGCATTGCTACATTGCAACATTGCATTGCTACATTGCAACATTGCATTGCTACATTGCAACATTGCATTGCTACATTGCAACATTGCATTGCTACATTGCAACATTGCATTGCTTCATTGCAACATTGCATTGCTACATTGCAACATGGCATTGCTACATTGCAACATGGCATTGCTACATTGCAACATTGCATTGCTACATTGCATCATTGCATTGCTACATTGCAATATTGTATTGCTACATTGCAACATTGCATTGCAACATTGCAACATTGCATTGCTACATTGCAACATTGCATTGCTACATTGAAACATTACATTGCTAAATTGCAACATTGCTACATTGCAACATTGTATTGCTACATTGCAACATTGCATTGCTACATTGCTACATTGCATTGCTACATTGCAACATTGCATTTCTACATTGCAACATTAGATTGCTACATTGCATCATTGCATTGCAACATTGCAATATTGTATTGCTACATTGCAACATTGCATTGCAACATTGCAACATTTCATTGCTACATTGCAACATTGCATTGCTACATTGAAACATTATATTGCTAAATTGCAACATTGCTACATTGCAACATTGTATTGCTACATTGCAACATTGCATTGCAAAATTACTACATTGCATTGCTACATTGCAACATTGCATTTCTACATTGCAACATTAGATTGCTACATTGCAACATTGCATTGCTACATTGCAACATTGCATTGCTACATTGCAACATTGCATTACTACATTGTACATTGCATTGCTACATTGCAACATTGCATTGCTACATTGCAACATTGCAGTGCTACATTGCAACATTGCATTGCTACATTGCAACATTGCATTGCTACATTGCAACATTGCATTGCTACATTGCAACATTGCATTGCTACATTGCAACATTGCATTGCTACATTGCAACATTGCATTGCTACATTGCAACATTGCATTGCTACATTGCTACATTGCATTGCTACATTGCACCATTGCATTGCTACATTGCAACATTGCATTGCTACATTGCAACATTGCATTGCTACATTGCAACATTGCATTGCTACATTGCAACATTGCATTGCTACATTGCAACATTGCATTGCTACATTGCAACATTGCATTGCTACATTGCAACATTGCATTGCTACATTGCAACATTGCATTGCTACATTGCAACATTGCATTGCTACATTGCAACATTGCATTGCTACATTGCAATATTGTATTGCTACATTGCAACATTGCATTGCAACATTGCAACATTTCATTGCTACATTGCAACATTGCATTGCTACATTGAAACATTACATTGCTAAATTGCAACATTGCTACATTGCAACATTGCATTGCTACATTTCAACATTGCATTGCTACATTGCTACAGTAGTAATATATATATATATATATATATATATCAATGTGTTTGGGACTGGACCGAGCTCTAAGCCAATCAGAATCAAGAATTGATTTGAATGGACCAATCAGAGCACAGCCAGTCCAAAATTTGCAGGAGGGTGTTCTAGTTTTAAGGTGTGGTCACCCTGTTAAGAGCGACCAGCCATCAAATCAGGGGGGATATGCACCTGGTCGTATACAAGAGGTTTTTTGTATAAAATTAGTCAAAAAGTGGTCGCGGTCAAGAGTATATATATCACTTTGCTCGTGTTGTTGTACGACCAGTTTTTTAGTCGTCCCTGAGTTTAATGACCAGAGAGTTTGAAGGTCGTTCAAGGTGAATAGTGTTAAGCAAGTACTGACGTCATTTGCTATACGGGGTTGAAAGCAGTGATGAACCAGGAACAGGATGTTTAAGTCGTAGAATTTAGTGTTTCAAACAACTGATAATCAGTGCGGAAAGTTTGCCCAGAAACCAAACATGTCTAAAGTGAAACAGTTTTACTCTAGACATGTTTGATTTCTGGGCAAACTTTCCCCACTGATTATCAATTATTCGGAACACGAAATTCTACGACTAAACATCCTGTTCCTGGTCCATCATTGCTTTCAACCCCATATAGCATCCGAGACAGCACTTAATCAGATCATCATTCACACTGTGATATATATACTGACCCACACACCGTGTTTTTGAAAAAAAATACAAAAAATTATATTATACATAACCATCATACCTCACCCGATGTGATGTATACTTACGTGCACGTGCCATCCGGAAAAACTCCATATTTTTATTTGAAGACTTGTATTGTTGGTTGAAACAAAAATAAACAGTTTTGGACTGTCCTTATTTTTATTTTGAAGAGTAGTAATGTTTATTGAAATAAAAATAAAACACATATTTTGACTGAATTAATCATAGAAATTTCCAACATGGAGCTCTTACCTCGACGCCATCTTATGGCCGAATGACTGATATTCTCTAGTTACTGTATATTTAAAAATGATATTTCCTCAAAATATTTTAAGATGATATATCTCATAAAAATTATTTTGGGTGTTTCTTCCAAAAAGTTTGAGGGTTATAGTTTTGAAAAACCTCAAAATAATTTTAGATGAAATATTACCCAATAAAAATATTAGAGTTGTGGAAAAAGTTTTATAAGCGTAAAAATGTTTTAATAAATTTGGAGAAAACCCCAAATAAATTTTAAGAGAATTGTTTAGTATATAAGCAGATGTTTTTTCATATTTTATCAGTTGTGTGTGTTTTGCTCGCTTGTAAGTTGTGCTTCGGTACAAGACTCTGACATCTTCCAATGTTCTGTTTTATTACTAAACTGCATTGGCGCGCGTTCAACCCGTAGTCGAATTTGCGATTGGAATGAGATTGACACAGGTCCATAGCGACAGTACTGGTCATCCCTTATTCAATGAATTGCTTATTTTACGCAAGGGTTGTTCGTTAGCGTATGATAAAAGAGTTAGCTATGTAAAAACACACACACGATGTAGAAGTTGGATGAATTATTTTTAAAAATATAACGAATTTAATAGACAAAAATAAAAAACACACATCAAATACGTTCTACAACTAAAGTGTTGCTCGACTCATAAAAAATAAAGTTTTCTCCCTTACTGTCCGTATACCCCCATATTTTGGGGGAAGTGGAGGCTTCTGCTTCAGGTGGCGGCGGGGAGATTGGCCTAAAATTATATTCAGAGTCTGGCTGGACTCTGAACGCCATTTCTTTCTCTTGCTCTTCCTCCTCGCTTTCTTCATCGACGTAAAGGGGTATCGGCGACACATCTGTTATTATTTCTTCGGGTATCGGGGGCGGAGGAGTCGACACGTTGGTTTCTTTCTAAGAAAATAAATAACATAATAAATATACGACATTTTTGCACACAGCAATCAGTTTAGTAGTGCTACTTACATAATCTAGGTAATATTCCTTCGGCGGTTCATAGTCGTCGAAGGAGAACTTCATTGGTGTTTCATGAGTGTTTTCCATTTTATTTTTCTTTGAAATCTTCTACGAGTCGGGCTTTGAGTTTGAATTTAATTGGCCGAGCCTCTTATTTTTATAATCACGGTCTGCGGACTATTACAATGGTTTAGCGGGTTTGACCAATCAGAGTTTCTATAATCAAACCCTCCCCCGTATCTAACCAATCAGAGCTCGTTCATTAAAGCTTTCATGTCAAAACAAGTGAATTATTATGGGTAGGAACAATGCGTGTTGTTAAACGCTTAGGGACGCGTATATATAATAAGCGTCTTGTTCTAATTCCTCCCCTTATGTCAAAAGCAGTTGATTAATAATATGGGTAGGAACAATGAATTTGTGTTGCGGGATTAAAGACGTGGAATTATAATTAGCAATTGGGTCTACGATGTCAAATGTTGATGTAGTATACGTGTTGGGAATTAGCGGCCATTTTGTTTGTGTACTTTGGAGATGCGATATTTTAATGATTTCTAACCTGTCTATGCAGTTGATGTATTAATTACGCGTAGGGATTAGCGACCATTTTGGAGGGATTAGTCCCTGTGAAATATATATTTCCATAGAGGTATATGTTTAAATACGTCTATATTCTAGATATTTAAGCATTTTTACATTTATTTAAAACATTTTTATGCTTTTTGATATTCTATTTTACACTTTTCATACAATTTAGTATATATTTTAATATACCCGTTAAACAAATTAGCTCGATATCGAGAAGAGTGTTAATTAATTCATACATGTCAAAACAGATGATAAATGGTTTTTAATACACGTGTTTTAACGTAATAATTCTGCGTGGGTACAACGTATTGTGTAAGAGTTTGCAAAGAAGATGTGCCTGCCAACGAGATCTTCTTGATTTTCGTTTCGATGAATCACAGCAATAATAATTCCAGCTTCGACACCCATTCGGGTATTAAGAACAGAGGTAAGATTAAAATCTTTTAATATTATCCCGCGTTGGTCATCTAGCCAAATTTTATCCCGGTCATACATAAAGTCAACCACATAAAAATCAGAGTCTGGATACATTGTATATAAAAACTCAGAGCTGTATAACTTCACGTTATCAAGTTTAATTTCGTTTATATCTATACTTGTTGCCATGATGAGACTTGTCTAATAAATGTTTTTGGGTAGAGATGTCTATATATACAAAGGATTAATCTTTTACAATGAATATATATTGATGGGTAAGATATACACTTTTACCAATCTTAGCGTGTTCGGATGAACCGAATTCTATTTTAAAATAATTGTTATATTCATCGTTAAAAAAAAGTTCATACATCTGTGTCGGTTCGACAGCAGGTTTGGGTATGGGTCTTGAACCAATTAACTGTAGATTTCGTTCACGAGATAGAACCTTCATATATATTATATCTATAAATGTTGCTTGATTCATGGTTGATAGGGTGGAGGTTCATCGATTTGTACATTCACAAACTGCACGATCAAATGTGTAAAATCGTCCGATGAGTAGGTATATATATATTTCGTATCCCATAAAAATAATATCTTATATAGTACTATTTCGGGAATTTCGTTGTTTGGCAACATATCCATTTTACGACATTCAACCACTTGATATTCAATATGTGAAAAATACTTTGCTAAATCGGTAATTATTACCAACAGAGGATTTTCTTTAGTACCTGCAATCATTTTGAAAGTGTTCTAAAAACAAGATGACTTCTAACATGTGTTTTTATATCTTTCCCTACAACGTTTTACCGATAAATATTTGTAAGCAATGTGTACTGCATTATTAAGTCAACAAAAAGATTAAAAAGATTTACATGTATTAGTAATAGTCGGGTAATCGTCTTATAATATTTATTTTATCATTCAACCAATGAGAATACCCCGATTTTTTATTAGGGAATTAAGTTCAACCAATCAGGTTACCCTATTTTTTTTACCGTGTTTTTTATAAGCGTTTGTTTCTAAATTTTTAGACACAATCTCAGCATGGCCCGTGTGAAACAGACTCATAAAAATTTGGAAAGCGGAAAAACTATTGCACGGGTTGAAAGTAGGGGAAAAGATATTCCCAAAATGTTAAAACAACGCCGTCAACAGCAACAAGAATATCGTCAAATGGGACGGAATATTTCAGATGATGAACAAGCATACAGTCAAGAAATCACAAGAAAAAAGAACGTCAACCATCGAACAACTAAAGACATTGCACAGTCGCCATTAAATTTTGCTGTACCGATAACACCGTCCAGTCACATATGCCCTCTGCAAGCGAAGTATAACACATCGCCACGGCAAGCAAAGCTACCCTCTCTACCCCCGCAAGTAAATTCACCATCTCAAGAACAGTCCGGTTACATACACCCTCTACTCCTGCAAGCGAAGTATAACACGTCGTCACGGCAAGCAAAGCTACCGTCTCTACCCCAGCAAGTAAACCACCCACCACCTCTATTATCGCAAGAACAGTATAATAGACCTCTTCAAACACCGCAAGCAAGGTATAATTTATCTCCTATTCCACCGCAAACGATTTCGCCGCCAGAGGTATATGAAATACCGGGGCAAGAAGGTGAATTAGATAATTACATACACGAAATGCCCATTGATTTCTTTGGACAAATCCCTATTCCTTCACCTTCGAATTTAATACGAATGTGTGATGAAATGATACCCGTTCCCCAATTAATACAAATTGTGGACGAAGCAGCAAACGCTCTTCTCCCAACATTATCGCCTATTCCGCCACCCCCTATGGCTACATCACCCCAACCATTATTTCCACGGTGTGAAGAAGAGGACGAAGAAGAAGAGGAAGATGACGACGATCGAGAAGTTTCGAACGATCCACCATTGAAGAAAAGATGCTTCAAACGGTCTTTAATTTATATGAAACGTGAAAAAAAAGGCGATGAACATCATGAAGAAAAACGAATGACAATCTATTCGAATTATAATCAAGATATTATTTGTACACAACGCGATAAATATCGTGAGTTAGAGGGTCTCTATATTGAGAAACTATATATAAATAAACAATATTTGCAATGGCGTTCTAAGAAATTTACGAGCGATTTGATGGAAAAACGCTATGTAATGGATAATAATAAGGAAATACAAAAAAGAAAGAATGATTTAAAAAAAAGGAAACCCAAATGTATAAAATGAGAGTGTTGTAAATAAAAATAGTAGTGTAGTGAAATATCATGGAGGTGTGGAATATTATGGTAAAAGAACTGTCCCGTTTTGAAATAAAAATCAATAAAAATATGGAACAAAGTGTGTGGAAATGTCTTGACGAACATGAGAATTTATTTAAAAATATTATTGCCCATTTAAAAATTCCACGTGAACTTTTGGATGTCTATAATCGCATGGATCGCCATGAAATTGGACAAATAATAGCATTTTTTGCTTTAATCCTGTGTTTTTTTAGATATAAACACATTGATAATGAGGAATATTATATAAAACTATTTGTACGTCAAACAATTTTAGATTTTAGAAATTCACATCTTAAATTCATTGTATACCCCCATGATAAAAAACACACGTGGTTTTGGTTGTGGAATATATTCTTTGAATTTTTTAAATATATCTAAATACAATTTTTCAATACTCTGTATTATAATGTCAGGATCTTCAAAGTTAATATTATATGATTCTATAATACTCTTAATAATAAAAGAAGATGATGTAGTATTATCAGCTGTAATCCTTACCCTTATAGAATAATTATATATTATATCCAAATGCGGGGGGTAAAATTGTAAACTAATGGGTCTATTATTTTGTATAATTTAATTATTTTTAACTATATCAGAAAATAAACTGACTTTAAACTTATAGGGTTTACATGTCTTATAAAATAATTTAAACCAATAAGAGTAATTCTGACAATTTTTATAACAACAGGTAATAGGTGGGGGTTTCGTTATCATTAGCTTAACAATCTTATCGAGATTAAAAGTATAAACCCTATCGTTACTAATTTTAAGTTTTGATATAGGGTTATGATTTTCGCAAAAGAAAATAAAACAACATGCAAGTTGATAAACTATTTTCTCAAAAGTATCTAAATTATGTAGATAATAAAAAGTAGCCTTCAAATAAAACGGATCTATAAAATATAAATAAATACAGCAATATGTAAATTCACGACTAAAACAACGATTAAGTTTATGTAATGTATTACAAAGATAAGGCCCTCCATATCCTATAGATTTAGGAATTGTAGTTTGATCATCATTAATAGTAATAGATATAAAGTGGTAAATATCATTTCTTGGGTAATAACTTGTTTGAATTTCAATAAAAAAATTATCAGAATGATTATCATTCAAATGAAAAATAATTTAACTAATGTTTGAGCGGGTATTAATAGTAATTTGTGATAACGCTCACATAGTTTTTCACCATAAATATAATATTTTCGTTGTGTATGAACAACGGGTATTATATAGTGTTGTTTATCTGTTAAGATTCGCCAATCCTTGCATTCATCTTGGTTCATTTCAGTTTTCATTTTTTCAATATAGGCGTAATTTTTATATCCCCGACCAATTTGTCTCGATTCGAATTCCATACATTCGATAATTCCCCCATAGTAATAGTCACATAAGTCACAGACGGCAAATAATAATCCAATGTGTCGGTTACGAAAATGTTGTATATAATAAACAATTTTCAATATCGTCTTAATATTGGGACCGTGGTCATTAGCTTCTGCATAGCTTCTTTTATCACCAATGTTAAACGACATTCTCAAAAACGAATGATGGAACGCGTTTGTTAAAGAAATCGACTTGTATATATACTATTTTCCCATTCTTATAATATATATTTCTACATGTAGAATTTCACACGATTTTGATCAAAATTTGAAAAAAGTATTATTGTATGTGTAAACTAATCCCACGACTATATAATATATCAACTGATGTGACGTGTGTGTGTTTTAGAACAAAATTAGGGATTCGTGTCGTTAATCCCACAACATAGCATTGCGGCAACTAATCCGCGAGTATTTGTTGAGAAGAAATTCGCTAAGTAGGGCGTCGCGTCTCTAATTCCCACAACACACATTCATTGTACATGAGTATCACAAATCATCTGTATGACATGAAAGCTTTAATCAACGAACTCTGATTGGTCAAACTAATCTATCCCCAGTAACGCATAGTAACGCAGGATGCTATTATAAAACCCGATGTCGAAAATAATTAATATCAGTCTGAGTGTAGGAGAGAGAGAGATGGCAAAAAGATTAGACACCGTGAACAGCGAAATTAAAGAAGTAGATGACTACATCCCGTTAGAGACAAAGCCCCAGGAAGAATCTGAAGGGACGACTATCGAAGAGTTGTATGCGGGTAAATATAATTGTGCATTAAACAAATGTAAAGAAGAAATATCCCAAGAACGACAGAAATTATTTTTATCGCATATCACACATATAATGGATTGTGAATGTTACCAGTTTAAGGGAGAGAGACCCAGTTATCGTGAAGTAACTCTTCTTGAACTTCAAACGAACAAGTATTTTATTTATCATTGTTATGATGGGAAGTTAAAACCCTACAAAGAACTAACTCGAAGGGAACGGTCTACTGTCTACTATCAATATCGATGTCATGGTTTAGACTATTTATCTGAAAAAAAATCAAGAGATTATTTTAGTCAAAGTGAACTTATAAATAGATTAAGTTATTTATTTCGTAATGTTTTTCCCCCGAATGCTATTATCGGGTATAAAGGTGGTGATAAAGAATCGTCGTTAGTTAAAACACTTCAAGAAAAAACTATTTTACATTGTGTTAATCTTGAATATTTTGGAATTGAGAAGTACGATTATTTACTTTCGTTTTATAATCTTAAACCAAGAAATTGTTGGTATCATACTAGTGAACCCACATGTTTATTGTATCATTGTAGTTTGTTTGAATGTCTTTTATTTGCTGCATGTTTGTTTCGTAAATTAGAAGATGGGGATAATGAACGATCGGTACTAGCTATGTATGATAAGGAATTTAATTTTTAAAATTTATTCTCTCCTGAACATTTTTCCTAAATAAAAAAATACACTTGTGTCTTTTGATTTTAAAAAAAATCAAAAAAAATGTTGAATGTATTTTCCTTTTATTTTTAGAAACACAAAGATTGTTTAAAAAATTATCAAAAGTACATTTGACAACTGTTTATATTTTAAAAATAAAACGTACATTAGAACGGTATTATTTTGTTAAAGATGTACATGTTATCAAAAATACTATTTTTGTTAAAATAGGAGAGAAGTTTTAAAAAAATTAAGATGATCTTAGCAACTCTTTGTACATTTAAATATATAAAAAATGATATCATTGTACGTATAGTATAAATAAAACGTTCTTAATTTTTTTCTCGTATTGGAATTAAAATGAGTCAGAAAAAAATCATCCATCACAGTGAACGTTTTTGGCTTTCGAATCCAAGAAAAAACGCGACAGTTGCTTTAAAATCAGCAGCAAATTTATATGAGTTTCAAGAAGTTCCTTGGCAACGTGGTGTAATACCCACGAGTTTTCTTGACGGTTTTAAAATTAAAACAAATAGTCGAGCTTCAGGGCCATTTACTGATTTTTCATTGACATTTAGTGATAATAGAAAATTTCAAACAGATAAACAGAATTATCGTACGGGAGAATTAGAAGCAAGAAAAAAAAATTGGTATAAACGAAAAATAATTCATAGTATTGATGTAAAACTTAAAAATAATATTGGAGAAAAATATAACGATGCAATAGGATGGAGTATTGTTCAAGTTAAAAAAGAGATATTCGAAGAGGGTGATTTGGGATCAAATATTGGCCAAGCCAATAAATATTATTTTGCCACTAATCAATTGTTTATTGATCCTGAGAAAAATTTCTTTAACGATGATAAACGTTTTGTAGATTTAGCTTATAATTTACCTGCTAACGAAGATTTTATTTTGATTCAAAACATTCAATTTATAGATGATCATTTTTTTTATAAATATGGTATTAAAATTGGCGAGGCGGATAAACCCTATAATGAATACGATATTTCTATTGTTTATTCTGATGGATATACGTAGATAGGGGTATATATAAAAATCGTTTTATCAAAGAGGGGTACGTGTCATGGCTATGTTTCAGCGAGTACAAAATCAAGAGGGATATAAGATTTATCATGATTTAACACAATATAGTTATGTGGAAGCCGGTTTTTTTTGGCAATTAGTAGGAAGTGTGGAAATTGAAAAATCAAGATATCATCTACTAATATCTATAGCTGATTATCAAGCATATTTGCGGTATAAATTTATACTGGAAGTAGAATGTTCAAAAAATCCCAAAATGTATATTATACATCAAGAGGAACACGAAATTCCAGAAGAATGTTATGAATTTCTTCGTAAAATATGTGAAGCATGGAATGATGACCAATCCCCACGTATCAACGACAAAGGAATTGGAGAATATTTAAAGATACTAGATTATGATAGAAAACATTGTTTTAGTTATGAGTGCTTTAGGAGTATTATAGCATTATATTATGATTTTTTTGTTTATAATAAAACTATAAAATACACTTGTAAAAAATGTAAAGGGGAATGCGAATGTAATGTGGATTACCCTAATTTCATCAGTGTAAATTTTAATGAAATAAGAGCTTGTAATGTAGAAAAATATTCAATGGACAATAACCTCTTATGTGACGAAATAATACACTGAATGTATGTTTTTATTTAAAAAAAATTAATACATTAAAAACTTTTCAACATGGTTTCTGGGTTTATGATATACAAATCCTCCTTTTTGAAAATGTCTTTTGATTTTTTTCGTTCCTAGTTTTGCAATAATTTTTACTACATTAGCTTTTTTTTAAGCTCTTTTTTAAAATCGTTTATAAAAAGTTTGCCGTATTTATTGACTGTTTTATTTCCTCCATGTTGCCTCTTTCCCCTTTAAAAATACCTCCACGTTGCCTTTTTTCCCCTTAAAATCACCACCCCGTAATTTTCTCTGCCAATAGTTATCACCATACATTTTTTTATTATTGGGGTCGTAAACAAAATCGGAATTATTTTTATATATAGAACCGGTTTTCCCATTATTCGCATAACGTGCTGCGGCGTGAGTTGTCAAATAAGCATCGATACAAGTGTTTGCATCGTTACAAATACTATATACAGCATTAGTGTGTTTACCATATTTACGATCCAATTTGACCTGTGTTGTTTTTTGACCCGTGTAATAAGAAATATTACGATCGGGTTTAAAAGGTTTTTTCCAAGCAAATAATCCTTCACCCGCATTGGGGATCGTTGATTTCTTGATACGTAAGTTATTTTGTTTTGCTAAATGAATCCAACATTTTTTGTTTTTGCTGTTCGTTTACGACATCTTATTATTTTTAAGGTTTTACTTCTACATTGAAGAACGTGACGTATACTTTGAGATTTATCATTGCGTCTTTTTTTTCGAGGTAACTTAACTCTTACTCAGGTGCATTAATGCCTGGGTCACTTACAAAATTGAAGCAAAAACAAACAAAAATTAATTAAAAATTGTGCATTCGTAGTTTGGGAGGGATACTTTCGTCCATAAGTCAAATGCATCAAACAAGTTCATAGCAATAATTAGTTGTTTCCATGACAACGTGTCACGTGACTAGTAGTCAAATATGGCGTCGAGAAATGTACGATATTTTCACAGCCATTGCAGCAGCAGAAAATTACTTTAAAAGAACATGAATGAGACATTTATAGAAAGTCCTGCTCATATTATACTTGATGCCGTGCTCGGAGGATGTCTTCACAAATGTTTTGTCCTATATTTTTCTTCTTTGTTTTAAGTACTGCCAAAATGCACACTTATTTGCTACTTTAAGTGTCTTTACCCCATATTTTACATCATTCGAGCTCGTGGCTAACAAGTTTAGATAGTTATCTACTCATTTGCTCAATTTGTT
>JAYKKM010000512.1:0-52500 GCA_035772405.1 Chrysogorgia sp. JL179-B06 | reverse complement strand
CTCTCAAAATAACTCCTTGAAATTAACAGTGCAAAAGTTTAGCTTGAATGGAAAATTTATAACTTCGCGTTGGCAAGGCTTGCTCGTTTAGAGTAAATGTTCGATTAGATGTATGGCATTCAAATGGTCATATCATAATTATTGAAAATTGACATACAGTAAACTCTCTCTGTAAGGGGGTGTTCACATGAAGCAGTGCTAGCCCTCTTGGTAGGGCTGACCTTAGTAAGAGGGATGGATTTCTCCTCGCGTTTACATGGGAATATTCTAGCCCTTCGAGGAGGGCTAGCCCTTCCGTGTTGACAACATATATTTTCCCACGAAATCCGCTGAATCGCATTTTCCCACACAAGTTTTCACTTTAAAACCTACGTATGAACAAACAGAACTTGTCGGAAATAAAGAGTTGTCTAACAATATACGGGAGAAGACCAACTTTGTCGCGTATACAGAGCTTTGACTTGCCAGCCCTCCTAGGAGGGCCAGCCCTCTTGAGTGCGTTTACATGGGAAATTTCCAGCCCTCCTGGGCGAGATCCCGAATCGTCAATAGCGAGATCTTGCCTAGGAGGGCTGGCCCTCCTCTCATATAAATGAAAACCAATTTTACATATGTTTTTACTGAGAGGCAGGATCTCGGTAAAGAGAGCTAGCCTTACCAAGAGGGATAGCGCTCCTCCATATAAACACCCCCTAAGGCTGACACCTCTCAAAGGCGGACAACAAATTTGGTCCCAAAGGTGTTCACCTTAGAAAGAGTTCACTGTAAACATGCAATATGGATTAGCATATGTTATTTTAATATTTCAAGGCTATATGATCACCTTAATAATCATATGTGGTTTAGATTCTACATTCTATTTATTTGATCCTCATGCTATAGAAAAATATTTCTCGGATTATTCTGCTGGCATGCTTGATCCTGAACACTGCACCAATGGCAGAATTTCAGTTCTTATAAGAACTCCTTATGAATGCTGTGACCATCCCCCGGGCACACTTCCTGCAGGGATTTGCATATTTTTTATTACTGAACTCTTATTTAAAAAGCCTTATAGGTTTCTAGTTGGCCCCTAGCCCAATCAATTATTATTATAATACTTCAATATGGGCAAAATAAATACATTACATTAAGGAGAAATTCTAGAATACCTACCACTTTTTACAGGCTTTAAATCCCTCCTACCACGGTCTGTGGTGCCGAAGTGAATTAAGTGTGTACTAAATTACTACTACCGTGATCCGTGGTGTCAAAGTGAAATATTTTGTGTAATAAATGAGTGCTACTGCGGTCCATGGTGCCAAAGTAAAATATTGGTGCCGAAGTTAAATTAGTGTGTAATAAAGAATGAAGCAAGCAGATTTAAGCGACGTGTACATTTGTTACTGAACGATGCAACGTGATGTGATATATTTTAATAGCTGCTTAGTTTTTTTTACAGAACGAGACAACATGATATTTTGTCTATAATGACTGCGGACCACAGTTTAAGGAATTTCACGACTAGAATATCTACAGTAGCTATATTTGTTCTCAACAATGCCAGTAACTTGTTTGGACCCTATTTGTTTGTAGATCTCAAAGAGGCATTCATCGCCGATGGTCTTAAAAAGTCTCTTATAAGTTATGCAGCATTTATAATCATTCTCCTTGGATTCAGTGTTGTACCAAAGTCAGATACATTTGTAGAAGAGAGAATAGCTTTAAAATGTCATCTTCTACAGAAGCTGCATGGTGATGAGTTGAAGGAGAATGGAAAAACACCATCACCAAAGCGAAAGACTCCTGGGAGCACACAAACAACTCCTCGGAACAATGCTTGTTGTCAACCTGACAATCCCTTTGCTGCAGGTCTCCCTGCTCCTGGTGCAACACCACTTGCCACAAAAGAAAATGTTTCCCCAATAAGACACTTGCTAAATTCTCCTTTAAAACCTGGCACGTGCAGTCTAGAACTGTTCAAGAAAGAAAGATCATCAAATGCTGAGCATAAATCTGGACGACGATGGAAATCCCGCCCACTGATGAGCCGTGTGCGCATTCAAGAGAATACCTTCTCTGTCCTTTCACGAAGAATTCACAGAGGTACCAAAGAAGATTTCTTAGCAGGGTTGTCATGTTCGGTAGTCCCTGATGATGAAAAAACTGTGGCACCTGAAACCAGCCAATGGAATGGGAAGTTTTCTGTGCTAGACATCATTAAGCTTACAAAAATGATTGGTGCAAATGGTAGAGAAGAGACAGTGTATGACATTTTGACCAATAAGTATGCAGCTGAACAGCATCACATTGGTGCTAGTGAAACACTTCAGGTCGAAGATAACAGCAGTGCCTCAGAAGCCATGACACATATGCGTAGGACATTTCCCGGATTAATCAGTACGTCATATGCTGTAGATGCTTTGAAGAGTAAATTGAAGAAGGAGTGTGAGTCAGTGCTCAAACCAGAGCGTTGTACCACAGGATGGAAAATACAGCCGAAACGCCTACTTATGTGCCTGAAATTTGTTTACCCTTGGTTGCAAGATACAGAATTCCAATGGTGGAAATTGTATGGGGATGCACGGACGTACGGAAAACAGAAGAGTGTTGCTGTTGCCATAGGGAACTTGAACAATGAACATTTGCTCAACGGATGCAGCTATCAAAGCCCAAAAGAAATGTGGCCAATTTGTCTCTTTTATGGAGGAGACAGTCGTTTAAATCTTGAATTAAATCTTGATGGAGATTCATCCTGGTTAAACGACTGGGTAACCAGCATGGAAACAAGTGGTCACTCTATGTTTGTCATTGGCGACTCTATGTTTCTAGACGCAATGGGTGACACCAAGCTCGATCCAACAAGCAAGGACCGGTTTAGCCTCTACAACTACGAGACTGTGGACACCAAGGGAAAAGTAGATCCAGAAACCGGACTTCGATCAGGATTGGGAAGGAGTATTGAGCGAGATCTTCCACATGCTATTTTGAAAGGTAAGAGCATTGTGGAACTTGGTCAAGGCTGTAACGTGTCGATGGTCAGTATGTCATGTTGTAGAGATATTTTGGCCCGAAAACTAGCGAATATTAATCACACGGACGACGATTACCGTGATAGTTTTAGATTTCTTCACCGGTAATTTAACAAAATTTGGTGTAATATAGGTACTGTATTTTGAAAATTATTATACCCAACTGACTGATTCAATCGGTCAGATGACCGACCATAACAAGATCTGGTCGGTCAAAACGAAAAATATGGTCGCCTTGCTAGGTGATTGAAATTAATTCAATTTAATTCAAATCAAACTTAATGTCGGCCCTGCTTCTCATAATTAAATAAGCCAGCTGTCTTTTTGACGGCCAGTTTCGATTTAAGATGACCAGTTGATAATGATGGCCTTTTGTACGGCTATCTACTATTTGACACCTTTTGGACGGCCAGTAAGAAATCTAAAGGATACCTTTTGCTACTCTATGATTTCTCGTTCTCCCAAACTTCCACTCGTGTTTATATAACTGTATGTAAACACAGAAAATGTTTTCTATTTCTAAAATGACATGAAAATTTTTATTGCTTCATTTGAAAGAGCGTCAAAAATAGGATGAAATGCTGTTTATTTTATTCTGACACATAGTAACTGAGCTATAGTTCATTTAAAAGATTTAAAAGGTAACAAGGAATGGTAAACAGCATTTCGTCCTACATTTTGATGCTCTTTCAAATGAAGCAATACAAAATGTCATGTCATGCAAGGCCGGCGAGAGGGGGGCAGGGGGGCAAAATACCCGGGGCTCGGAGTGCTCAGCGGGACCCGGAAATCTCGGTAAAATGTTCGTATTGTTTATTATCGCTTTGGTATGGCCATGAGGGGGGCCGTGTTCACCAATTTGTCCCGGGCCTGTGGTTGGCTCTCGCCGGCCTTGATGTCATGTACACCTGTAAACACATGCATGTCAAGATTATTACCATCACTGCCAGTTTGATTGTAAATAGATCAATTGTTAATTTCATATTTTTTCCTAAAACCTTGTAGGCCTCACAACTGACCGCTACATATTATGCTGTGATCATATGATGACACGCATAACTGAAAGTCTATTGACAACCAAAGTGAAGTCCATCTATAACATGGAGGCGAAGTCTATGATCACCAAGAGAGAACGGGACAACATAGTTCAGCGTCTGGACTCTGGAATGTAACATTAATGCTAGAGGTGTTCGAGGAGGCCACTTCAAATTTCTTTTTGAAGCTGGGAAGAACAAACTTGAGCAAGTGTCTCTGAACAAGACATGCGCTCAGTTGATCTCTGCTCCACCATCTTTTTTCAAAGATGCCAGTTACCCACATATATTGGATGGGGTTTCTCAAAACATCATCCTACCAACGCTATTGCCTGCTGGTCTGCAACAAGCTCTTGAAAGATCATCGTCAAGAATTACTGAATTTGACTGCGAGTGTTTAATATGGGAGCATCACTTTAACATGCATGAAATTAACCGGATGGAGCCAAGCCCAGTTCTTGTGGATGAAAGCAAGAAAGGATCATCAAACCCACAAGACTATGTGTTTGGTGTGACAGATGAGAAGCTCAGCAGTTACATTAAATCGGCTGATATTTTTCATGGGTTGATGTGCTACCGATATGGCAGTGATGCTTTAACCCCTTACATGACAAAGTGTGTGGACATTGTTCCCATTCTTTTAAAGTCTCTACCATTCAAATCGATGATGAGAATGTCGACTGAGGGAGGAGAGAGGATGATATGCATCAGCAACGGTTCTTCCAACATTCTTCTCGTGGCGGTGGCTGGGTGTATCAGGATCCCATACTAAATGTATTCAACCATATGTACAGGCAAATATGGGAACGTGTTCGTGGTACAGATGAGGAAAATGTGCAGAAATTCCAGGCATTTGTGGATGGATGCATAGAAGGAAAGGATGTCGATGGCTTGGCTGTGGAAACAGCATCAACTGAGAAGTCATCGGTTAGTAAACAGGCTCCTCTTAGTGGCAGACGTTTTGCTCTGGTTGGATCATTTGCCTCCAAAAAACTTAGCCAGGACAAACTAAAGGATATGATTGCAAAGAAAGGTATAGTAGCTGCCAATATGTCAGACAATTTTATTTTATGTAAACACATTTAGATTCTTTGCTGGGAGGTTTGAACTAAAGTAGCCAAAGAGAACACACTAATTAAACATTGGATTAGATTATAATCCAGGTTAGTGCTAATTGGCTTTTGATCCTGCCATTTGCACACTGCAGATAGTGCAAGATGAAACAATAAAAATTTCCATTCCATTAGGCAATTTAAAGTGCCTATGACATGAAAATTTGGTTCATCTTATCACAATCTTATTTAACAGAACTCCTAAAATAATGAAGAAAATCAATTTACAGCTTTTCCATATTTCACTTAGTTGTGGAGTTATTTAGACTTATATGATATTCAAATGAGATGATCTATGACGTTGGTGCAAAGCCTACTATAAATACCGGTAGTTAGAAAGCGAAGATTTTTTTCAAAGAGACGTAGTGGTCTGGGAACTATACTATTACTGTTGTAACATTAAAACTTGAATGATCTTATTCCGTTTAGTGGTCTGTATCGACATGCAAAGTTTACAATACACGATCTTCCAATATGTTAAAATGTATTGCACAACTTACAGTATGACGTCATAGATCATCTCGTTTGAATATCATAATATAAGTCTAAATATCTCACGAACTAAGTGAAATATGGAAAAGCTTTAAATTGATATTCTTAATTATTTCAAATAAGATAAACTTAATTTTCATGTCATAGGCACTTTAAAGAGTTAAAATTATTTAGTATACTGTAGTATACCTGTACTATTCTTATGTCAGATTTTTTTTGAGGTGGTCAAGTTTTCAATATATCTTCAATCCCAGAACAACTCCCAGTGAATATTATTGTTGTGTCAACACAAAAGGAGTGTGACAAGGGAAGTGCAAGTCCTGGCATTACAACTGCGTATCAGCGGAACTGGAAAATTGTTTCCCCACAGTTTGTGTTGGATTCCAATGATGGTGAAGAAGCACCAGCGTTGGAGAGCTATCTACTTGCACTGGATAAAATTCAAGCAGCCCCAGGGACATCTGCAGTTAACACAAAAGTAGCCACAGTTGCAGAAACCCACTTCAAACGTTGTGGTGCATTCCGGGATCTGAAGCAAACATTACATTGCAGAGCAGAAGGGATGGAAAGACAACTAAAAACAGTTGAACAACAAACAAAGAGGAGTCACCACAAGAAAAGAACTGAAGTGATGAAGCGACCACCATCTGCCTTTGCAATGTTTGTGAAAGAGATGTCTGCGCAAGTGTCTGCAAACCATTCGAGCCAGGAATTATCATTTAAAGAACTCCAATCAGTATTAGCTGAACGGTACAACTCTTTACCTGCTGAGAGCAAGGAAGAGTATCGTCTAAAGGGTCTCCATTACTTTGATGATGTGAATAAAAAATTAACTGAGGTAACACATGGATAACGATGCTCAGATTTTTACTCCAGGAACTCCAGCTATACTATTATATTATTAGAATAACATATTATTGATTTTTTACATGTACAGTATAAGTTATGGTTGAGACAAATTGTGAGAGTGAAATTATTATTACTATATGCCAAGTACCTGCAAGAAATTTCTGCAAATCGCAAAGAGCCTGGTACCCACATGATTAACTTAAGGGATGGGATTTTCTCAGTGACACTGTATACAACACTATAACAGAAACCAACACTGTCGTTGAAGTGAAAAAAAAATGTGAGATAGATGTGTTGTTTTTGGGTGTGCTGACGAATCTATAAGCTACATGTCATGTTGCTCGTCCAAGTTCCCTTTAATTTGCGGTTTTTTCTTACTAATATCTTTGAAACCAATAGACCAAATCAAAAACCATAAAAGAACTATTCAGCTAATTTTGGCTCTATACAGTACTTAAAAAACTAAAAAAATAAGAGTTTATAGGTACTTAAGGTGCATTTACACACAGCGATTAATCGGCCTGATTTATGGTTTAGATGCATGGTAAGGAGAAATAGGAAAAAGTGTAACGATTGTTAGCCCACAATCATTCCGCTGACAGTTTCTCGTCCATAACATGCATCTAAGCCATTAATCGCAGTGTGTAAACGTAGCTTTATTATTATACCCATTCACTTCTTCAGCCAATAATTCCATAAAGCCAATCACAAAACCTGTTACTATTTTAGGTAAGTATTTATAATACTGTATAATGAACAGGTGGCCAAGCTCCCTGCATTGTCCTCTGTAGCTGAGTTTTGCATTTCAAACTCATAATTTTTCTCAACCATAACATCACTAATTGAGGGCAACTAAATGCCAAATATTAGCTTTTTCTTTTATATTTTTGCTAATTTTAATAACTTTATTGAACAAATACACAGATATAGCTTTGAAATTTTAATGTATAAAAGCGTATTACACTTCCATATTATTTACATGAATTAATATAATTTGCACATGTATGACTCCTCTATATTATGATTATCTTATTCAGTAAGATGTTAATGCAAAGTGGATGGCAGACATTGGCAGTTATCAGCTCATTTTCTTTTAGCCAGGGGGGGGGGACAAATTAGTTGTTTTACCCCTCTGTACCTTTTTACCCCTTTGTACCGGCTTCCAATGAGAAACTCATATCTGAATAATCTGATAATATACTTATCTTTTATATTCTGAGTGGAAAAGGGCTTGCAACAGTGACCATACATTGCATCAAATCATAATGTACAAGAAACATATACTGTGCCTTTGCAAATAATACTATAAGGTTAATTACAATAATTTATCAACAAGCTAAATAAAGGTAAAGATCTGAATTAAAGTATAACATTTTCCATTTGTTCCCTCCCTTCCTTAACAAACGTACGGCAGTTCACTCGGTAAGAAGAACAAAAAACAAACTGTGACTGGGAAAACTTAGCAGAAAGAAAAAGACAAAGATCAGGGGACCTTCTAACATGTAGTTCAGTAATAAATTTAAAAAAGGAATCCTCCCCTCTTCCAATCTTATAATCCCATCCACTTCCCATAATTAAATCCAAAAACTCAAAATCTCCTTCTACAAGTGAAAACTTACACACCCCTGTCATAGCTGAAAAATTAAATATCTTATTGTCTAACAAAACATCCGACGGTCCTAAACTTACTCTTATAGAGCTCAAATTGCCAAACCCTCCCTGCAACCCAATACGCATAGCATGACCTAACACTAGTTTCCTCATTTGAATCTTAACTCCAATATCAATGTCACCTAACATAAAATTACAATACTCAACAAATGCATCCTGCTCCACCTTCTCTTTCACTGAACCCTTCAAACTAACCCTTCCTCCCAAATAACTGACAATATACCTAACACTACATGTAATAATAAAATCCTCATCTATCCCAGAATTATGAACTTTAAACAACTTAGCGCTAACACAACCATCTACAACAGTAAACAGAAATAATAAATGGTAAACCCACCCCTTCAACGGAAACAATATCTCCCACTCTCAACCACATACCATCACCCCGAAGATAAAATATAAATAAACAGTGTTCAGTTCTTGTTTTTTCCTCATTGTCTTCAGACTGCTGCATCATTTCGGGTGACACATATTGAGGGTTTGGTGCAATCGGCCCCTTGACCTTTTTTGAGTGTTTACTCGAACCTTCCTTTGAGAGATCTGGCGGTGGTGGTGGTGGTGAGCACAGTTCATTTCCTGCCACCTCTTTCTTTTCACCATCCATAAGTTCAACCTATTATAAAATATTTTGATCAGTAAGAACACCTTGAAATCGATGATAACTGATCACCACTTGAATCCAGAAATTGTCTTCCCCTACTAAATATAAACAAAACTTTTAACTATATACTTACAATAAGCTTTCCCCTGATTGGGTCCACTTCAATAATTGACACCTCTCCTGCATCCTGGATGGTAACTTTATCACCTCTTTGCAGTTTCTTGAGGCTTTCAGGCTGCAATATAATGTCAAAGCTTCAGTACTTTTTCCAAACAACGTAGGTTAAGCATATTTAGAGTCACCAACATGATTTCAATTTAAGCTACTGTTAGCAGCTGTTCAAAAATATGCAACGTAAATGGTTTGAACCTAGGAGTATCATTAGATGTGTGAAGTGGATCGTCCAGGAGAAAGACTATTGTTGATGACTATAAACGTCAGCGGCGATAATCTTCAAGTCTTTGTCAACAACAGTCTCTCAAGACTACAACTCTTCACACATCGCAAGTACAAACGCGACTAAAAATTTTTCCTAAACATCAACACAGGCATTAACGGGATAAATCAAATCATGTTATCAGCAGAATGAATCTTACCATATTTTGAGCTTGTCTCGACCTTTTCTTTGGCAACTCTATATACGAAATTGGCCTGATTTTATCTTGGCCCAATCTCATGTCCCACGTGCTCCCAAAGCCGTCAAACGAAATGACAAAATTCTCCTCTTCTTTACCCACAATATTTTCTCGCGACCACACACCAACTTCATCCAGAGCTTCTACACAATCGCCAACTTTAAAAGAAGCCATTATATACACTGTTGCTATATAGGGAATAAGAGCGAATTCGTCTCCACTCGTGTTACGTGAGCTCCTCGAAGGCCACAACTTGTGAATATGCGCGCGTGAACATCCTGGGTACGAGCGCGCGTTACCACAGAAACCGTATGACAATCAACCAATCAGAACCGAGAAGCTGTCATCCTATCTCATGGACCCCTGCTGGCAAGAATTACACACTTTGTCCGGGCGCGTCTTCTAATGAGTACCATTTTGTTTTTAAAATATAGTTTTTATTCCTAAATAATCATTATTTTTTCATGTCTCTGAATAAATTTTACCAAACAATCTACTTTATAGATAATATCTTCGGGGCAGTTATATATGTCTTTTTTTAATTCTGTTATTCTTTGTTTTAAAATCTTTGATGATATGGGTATTATCTTTTCTTTATCTTCTGTAAAATTTAGTAAACATTCCTTTAAAAGATACGGCGTAAATAATATTGAAGGATCATTATCTTGAATTTCATATCCGATATAAGGTAAATTAGACGATTGTAAATAAATTTCAATATAAACAATTTCACTCATATTTTTTTTTACTCTCTTTTTTTTGTTTTAGTTTTTTTTAAATGGTTTCTTTATTATCAAAAAAAATCCCTCCTATAGTTACATTGACTTGTATTAATATACAGAATTCATACGATGTTACTATTGATCGTGTTGATGGAGAAGACGAAAACATAAATAAAAATAAAACGGCGTGTTTTTCTTGTTTTAGAAAAAAAAAGAAAATGAATGATGATCAGAAAAAATTAAAATATAGTCAAAAAGATATAGATAAAATTGTAAGTTTATTTAATAAGAAAAAAGAAAGTAAGAAAAATGAAAAAATAGACGATTATTTTTCTGTTAATCATATAGAAACTATTAGTAGAGAAAAATTTAAAGTCACTGAACAACATTTTTCTTTGGATGTTTCACGGGAAAAAACGGTTAATTTTATTAGTTTTATTCAATCGTTATCGTTGTTTTTTTCTTATTTAATTAACATTGCGCGGGCAAATGTAAAAAGTGATGACGATTATGTTAGATTTATCTTTAGTAATGCGCCAAAAAGTTTTTTCTCTACAGCCGTTTTACCCGTGAAAGACTTTGACGTTAAATATTTCTTAAATATTATGGAAAAATTTATGCAGAGTAATAAAGAAATAATAGCTAATGGTTGGAATAGTAAGGTAATAGTTCAAACTTTTCCCGCAGGAATAAGTACAAATAAAAAAAAATAGTGTATTAAGGAAAAAAAGTATTTATAATAGTTTGGTTAATAATTATTTTATAATAGGAAATGCTACAGATAAAGGCGGTGTGAAAAGTAATATGTATGTAAAAAAATATGGCCGTAAATTTCGCACGGGTGTATTTTATATTCTTAGCCATGTATTATTTCGTACAGTGAAAGATTGCTGTTTTGCTTTAGCAATATTAGTAGGTTTATCATTTTTACAACAAGACGCTTAATATTTTATAATGAAAAGAAAACCCAATAAACCCGTGGATGATTTATTTGCGTGTGAAGAAATTCGAAATGTATATCGGGAATGTGGGATACCCGAGGGTAATGTTGATGCCACACAGTTTGAGTTAGTATATGATAATTATTTAAAAAAACAGGGTGTTGATTTGTTAGTGTATGCTGACACTCATTCCGATAATATAATTTATGATTCACGAACTGATAGTGAGGGTAATCTTATTAAATTAACTAATGAAATTGTATGTTTATGGTTAAATAATAATCATTACGATGTAGTCTTAAGCATAAAGGAATTTTCTAAACTTAACACCAGTTCTTTTTGTGTTAAATGTATGAGTTATTTTACACGCCATGAATATATCGATAATCACCTATGTACTACAAATAATTTAACTTGTTTACGATGTTATAAATATCCGAATAAGTGTAAAGATAAAAATAATAAACTTATTTGTAACAGTTGTGATATAATTTTTTATGATGAAAATTGTTTTACAAATCATTTAACAAATAAAATTTTTAAACCCTCTCAAAATAATTATGATCGTTTAACACCGTGTCAATATTATATTTTTTGTAAAACCTGTAACAAAATTTGTCCGCGATTCTTTTTCATTTTTTCTAATAAAACAGTTAAACATGATTGTAGCAAACGATTTTGTTTTCATTGTGATAAATACACGAAACAACCTCATTTTTGTTATGTGAAACCCCTTTCACTTGAATATAACAAAGGGAAAGAAAGTGAACCCACTTTATTTTTTTTTTATTTTGAAACAAAAGTAACCGAAACTAAATTGCTCGTACCGTAATTTTGAAAAAAAGGATCAAGAAATTATCGATAATACTATTGAAAAAGTTAGTTGTTGTGGGAATAGACAATTTATTTTTGATAACAATGTTATTGAAACTTTATGCGAATTTATGTTTGAACAAAAAAATTCCGTTTGGATAGCTCATAACGGGGGTAGATTTGATACTATTTTTATTTTAAAATATCTTTTAGAAATAAAACAGATAATACCGAATACTATAATTAACGGTACTAAAATAATGAGTTTAATAATTAAAGAACAAAATATTAGAATCCTCGATAGTTATTTGTTTTTTAGTATGAAATTAGCCGATATTCCAAAAGCAATGGATCTTCAAGGGGAATGTAAGGGATTTCATCCTTATGAATTTTACGATTTAACTTATGAGGGTGAAATTGTAGATCGGAAATTTTTTGATACGAAACATATGAATACAGCAACACTTAAGGAATTTGAAAAATGGTATTTAGAAAAAAAAAAAGAGAAATATATATTTCGTAAAGAGATTTATTATTATTGTTGTAGTGATGTAGATATTTTAAGAAAGGGATGTGTTAAATTTTCTACAATGATAGGCACCATAGGTCATATTACACCCTTTTATGCAAAGAATTGTATTACGATTGCTAGTTTAGCTTTGAAAGTGTATAGACTTAATTTATTTTTTTTAATTGTGTAGGAATTATTCCTGCTTCGGGCTATAAGGGGTGTGTAAAACAGAGTTTAATTGCTATTGATTGGTTAGATGAAATTAATCGAGAAATAGGAGGAAATTTAGAATATATCTGTTCACAAAATGGGGAGAGAAAAATTCTAGGACGTTTTGTCGACGGTTTTTATATTGATACGATATATCAATTTCATGGTTGTTTTTATCACGGATGTCCCAAATGTTTTGACCCCTATGCATTAAACGTTCTTACAAACGAAAAATTTAGTAATTTATATGCAAATACGCAACGTTTTTCTTGGACAATAAAAAATGCCGGTTACAAATTAATCGAGATGTGGGAATGTGATTATTTAGAAGAAAAAAAATATACACAATAAACAATTAATTGAAAAGAAAAGAAAATTTTATCCGTTTACTCCTTTAACACCACGTGACGCATTATATGGGGGACGAACTTCCCCCGTATGTTTATTTAAAGAAACAAAACCCAACGAACGAATACGTTATGTAGATTTTACATCGCTATACCCCTATGTACAAAAAAATTATGATTTTCCTGTGGGTCATCCTACTATTTTACTGGGGGAAGATTGTAATAAAATAAAAATCAAGGACATATTTGGTTTAGTAAAATGTTGTATTTCACCTCCTCGAAATATTTATTTTCCTGTTTTACCTGTTAGAATAGATGGGAAATTATTATTTCCATTATGTTATAAATGTGCTGTGAATAAATGTAATAAATGTGAACATAATGAAAGCGATCGATACTTAACGGGTACTTGGACTAGTGTTGAGATTAATGTTGCTATAGATAAGGGATATAAAATAATAGCTCTTTACGAAATATATCATTTTGAACGCAAAGAAAATTTTTTTTCACAATACGTAAATCAATTTTTAAAAATCAAACAAGAATCTTCAGGAATTCCTACGGATTGTTTGAACGCAGATGGAAGTAAAAACGATGATAAAATTAAACAGTATTGTAATGATTATTTAAAAAATGAAAATGTTTTTTTAGATAAAGACAAAATAGAGAAAAATCCCGGATTAAGAACTATTGCAAAAACCTTTTTAAATTCGTTATGGGGAAAATTTGCCCAAAACGAAAATAATACACAAGTGTGTTTTTTAAACGATTATGAAGAATTATTAAATATTGCCAATGATAAAAGTAAAAAATTAACATCGATGGAATTTATAAACGAAACATTATTACGTTGTACATATGAAAAAATTGATGATGCAACAACACCTCTAAAAATAGGTCCGCAAAGCGAACATATGGGTGCCGCTTGGTTTTGAACTGGAACCTTAGGTACACAATGCGTACATGTGTAAAGGACTGATAACTGAAGAGATTAGGGGCAGGAGCATTGCAATTAATTATGTTAGCGTCAAAAGTCTCGTAAACGATCTTATCGCCATCCGGGTTAGGTGTGAGCGAGAAATGCGAGAAGAAATTTGACAGTGATTATTAAGATACATTTTCGGTTACAGTAAAAACACGCATCTCTTATGCGAAAAATTACAAAATTATAATTACTATACAGTAGCGGGTTGTTTAATGATTAGTAGGGACCTTAAGATTTACGACGGTAACCTAGGACGGGGACGTCGTTCAAACAAAAGAATATTTATGAGAAACAAAAATAATGAATAATATTTATTCCCAAGAGTAATCTTAACCTAAACACAGACACTACAATCGTTTTAGAAATATTGAAGGGTTTTGGAGATCATTAAACAAACTTTGAGTATTAAATATGCTAGTCAATCGATCATGATTCCATTCAAATACTAAAATTTGTATTGCTTTCACTGCCGTCGCCGTCCTAGGTCACCATCGTAGATCTTATAAAGTCCCCAGTGTGAATATTAGACCTTTCAGGAAATACACCTATCGCGAAATATCTCGATCCCCTTCGGGAATTATCGCACCTTCGACCGCGAGATACTATTGTGCATGTGACTGGTACGGTCACCTACTAAGAATCATGCATGAAACCCGGCTCGAAACCCGGTATTTCACGATAGGTGTATAGTTGACTAATTAAAACGAATTGTAAGGAAATACTGTACATGTATACCATATTAGAGACAATTGTTTTTGCCCCATTATAATCATCCCTTTGTGTAAATAATTGGATGGTATTTTCTGTTGACAAATTATACCTCAACTTGGAAACGGGATCATATTAGAACTAATCCATCAGTTTGACATCAGTCGAGGTACGATACGATTAGTGGAAATGAATTTCAGTGAAGTTTAACTTCATGTTATTAATTCTGATTTGCAAATATCACTATAGAAAACTTTGACTGATCTTTCTTTATCTTCAGGCCTTTTTGACCGGGTAAGCTAGTTCTTCAGAATATTTATCTCTAAATATACTAAGTGGTCTGCTACCTTCCCTGGTGCAATATTGTGAATTGTTTCTCGTTCATGATTTTCGAGGAAATCTGTAGCAGTCAACATGGTATCAGTTACACCAGCTGGTATTTCTGCTTCATCTTCACTCCAATCTTCATTTTGACCTTTTTATGATTTGGGTTAACATTTGAATTATGATCATGTCTGCTTTCTGAATAATCCTTTTCCTGTGGTAAATCATCGTCATTTAAGTCTAAAATATTTTGAAAGTTATTCTGCCAGTCCTCGTTAAAAATAATGCCTTGCTCTTGATAAAGAGCACTATTTGCAGTTAGACAAGTTGCTGCCTGAAAAACTTTATGTGGTCTTACATTTAATGACCATGCAGAATGTTTATATCGCATACATCTTTTAAACTGAACTTTGATTGTCCCAGTCTCATGTGGTAGTCTCGGCAAGGTATTTACAGTATTGACAACATCAGCAGGTACATTAACAACATTGCCATTTATTTTAAATTGTTTGCCTCTTGGAGCTTGCATAAGCTTTTGAAAGGCTATTCTTGGTGCAACAAGTCTCCACTCTAATTCATTTAAATCAAATAACTCAGATGGCTTTTCTGGAAATAACATTCCATTTTTCACAGCAGAAGGTGCTATTTTATCCTTTTTTAAATACTTTTCACATGTTCGACAAATCCATTCAATGTTGTCAACACTCAATTTATTGAATAAGTACTGCACCATATTAGGGTTTGATATTCTCAAATTTTCAGCAGTATTGACACTGTGCCTGTACCATAACTGATCACAACATGTGCAAACGTGTAATGGGCCTTTCGAGACAGCTATGTGAAACTTGTGGACAAGATCTGAAATCATAGTAGCATCGTTTGCTCTCTTTTTCTTATTACACAATTGTTTTGTTAAAAGGCGCTTTTCCTTGTGCTTAGCAGTTTCATTCTCCTGCGCTTTCTTATTATTCACTTGCTTTTGTAAAAGGCGCTTTTCCTTGTGCTTAGGAGTTTCATTCTCCTACACTTTCTTATTATTCACTTGCTTTTGTAAAAGGCGCTTTTCCTTGTGCTTAGCAGTTTCATTCTCTTGTGCTTTCTTATTTTTCACTTGCTTTTGTAAAAGGCGCTTTTCCTTGTGCTTAGCAGTTTCATTCTCCTTCACTTTATTATACATTTGCTTTTGTAAAAGGCGCTTTTCCTTGTGCTTAGCAGTTTCATTCTCCTGTGCTTTCTTATTTTTCACTTGCTTTTGTAAAAGGCGCTTTTCCTTGTGCTTAGCAGTTTCATTCTCCTTCACTTTCTTATTATACATTTGCTTTTGTAAAAGGCGCTTTTCCTTGTGCTTAGCAGTTTCATTCTCCTGTGCTTTCTTATTTTTCACTTGCTTTTGTAAAAGGCGCTTTTCCTTGTGCTTATCAGTTTCATTCTCCTGCACTTTCTTATTACACACTTGCTTTTGTAAAAGGCGCTTTTCCTTGAGCTTATCAGTTTCATTCTCCTGCACTTTCTTATTATACACTTGCTTTTGTAAAAGGCGCTTTTCCTTGTGCTCAGCAGTTTCATTCTCTTTCATTTTCTTATAATACACTTGCTTTGCTGTAAGTCTATTTTTTTTGCACTCTGGAGATTCATTTTTATTATTCATTTGTTGACGCTTAGCAAATCTATTCTCTCGACTCGATTCAGTTTCATTTGTTTTCCTTTTTAAATAGTTTATTCGTTGAGCTTTTAATCTTTTTTTTCTGTTTTTTTCATCTTCATTAGCTATTTTTTTTTCATTTTGAGGTCTTTTCCTTTTCATTTCTAATGCTTGTTCTTCATCTTCTCCCTTTCCTTTTGGGCTGTTTTTAGTTTCTTTATTTTGATTACCAGTAGCTGCAGAGAGGTATTTGTTATTTTGTCTAGTAATACATTCCTCAACATTATGACTTACCGGTATAGAGGCAACATTAACTGAGACACCCTTTATCTCAAAAGGCATTGACCGTCCACAATATGTGCTCTTTTGACAAAAAGTCACTAGATTTTCAAGACTCTCAACAGTAAGCAACACAGCTGTGCCAGAAGAATATGGCCTTCCACACAAGTCTCTTGAATGAGAGTCAAATACCTTACAACATTGTCGGGTATTTTTAAACACTGCAACTGTGCTGCAATCAATAGTTAATAAACAACATTCATAATTTATTTCAACTCCATAAAATAACTCATTGAAGGCATTTTTAAGGGTAACATAAGGTCCATTATTATTTCTCATGTACATTTCACCAGTCAATGACTCACTATAAGTTAAAATATATGTTTTGTCACTCATTGATACCATGTCAGGAACATCAGTTAACAATAAGAAATCTTTTTTAACTGAACACTTAATACAGCTGTACAAAGAATTACCATGTAACAAAATATTATTTAAAACAGAAGAATCCCAATTAAAAATATCTTTAATGTTTTTAAAAACAATAGCAGTCAATGACATTGCTACACACTGTTTACCCGCATTGTTACCAAATTTAGCTTGATTTCCTTGACTAAAATCAGCACAGACAGTGTTGTTTGGATTTACAATTTCGAAAATGCTGGGAGTGGGGCCTGGATTTTCTTCAACATCGTTCGAGAGTCTCAAAAGCAATTGTACATGTACATTGTAGCACAACATTTCAAATGACAACATAATGACCAAAAACACGTATAAATAAAATAACACCAACATTTTATTCAAATATCGCCCTCTCAGAAAAGGACTTGCATTAATATTTTTACTCGTCTTATTCATGTTGGCACACCCGATTCTTGCTCGATATTGTTCTAGCATGTCACCCATTTCAAATATTTATTACTTGGTTAATACACAACTGCTTGAAAAAGTATATTCCGTAGAGTTTCTATTTGTTTACAAGCGCGCTGGCTTCTTACTGTACAGTCTACTCTATTTTCAGTTTCACTTTCAGTTTGTACAGTACGTCACGGTGTCAGTAGTTTGTCAGCAAGCACGGTGGCTTCGTAGAGTAGTTTTGATACTGATTTAGTATTGATTTGATTTGATATTGAGTTTGATTTGAGTTTGAATTGAGTTTGATTTGAGATTGATTTGAGATTGATTTGAGTTAGTATCAGCGCGAAGTGTCGACGCCGAGACTAATGTCTGCTGGTGGTTAGTGAACTGCACAGCAGATAAACCTGAAAAGAAAAGTAAAAATAGCTCAATTTACAAAGTATTCTTAGTGTCGACGATAGACTGCTTCGTAAACGATCGAAAGAAACTGCTTACCTTGCAAATAAACCACAGAAACTTTATCAAAAGATAAGGTTTCTCGATACTTTCTCCGTAGTTTTCACAAGACACGAGGAGGAATGGAGGATGCTTCGATGATCGTAAAGACGACATTTTCCGATTAATTCCGAATGAGTATCTGAGTTGCGCAGCTGTAATTTCGATGTTGAACTCCTACCTACCTACCTACCTACCTACTACCTACCTACCTACCTACCTACCTACCTACCTACCTACCTACCTACCTACCTACCTCAACGCCGTGACTATATGGGTACCGCTGACCGCGGTACCCACAAAAACGGGAAATGTAATCATTGCATGTTTTGTCACTGCATATGCACGTTTGAAATTATACGAGTTACTCGATACATTAGACGATCGTGTTTTATATTTTGATACAGATTCTGTTATTTATATATCTGATGAAAATAATTATACTGATGTTAAAACGGGAAATTATTTAGGAGATTTAACGAATGAATTAAATGAAAATGAATGGATAACAAATTTTTGTTCAACGGGTCCAAAATGTTACGCGTATATAACTAATTTAAATCAGGAATGTATTCATGTGAAAGGTTTTACTTTAAAAAATGAAACAATAAAAGAAAAATTGAATTTTTTATCCTTGACACAATGTGTTAAAAATCAAGATCAGATCATCGAAATTAAATATCACAATAAAATATGTAAAGATAAACTTAATCATATTTTTATTGAGGATGAAATAAAAAAATTTTCATTTACATTTAATAAACGTGTTGTTAAAAATAATTTTAATGCGATTCCGTTTGGATTTTTAGATAACTGAAATGAAAAATGTTTCATTACCATTTCAACACCCTTTTATGTTAACGTTATGCGGTCCCAGCCAAAGTGGGAAAACATATTGGATATTACAATTATTGAAAAATATTAACATTATGATTACACCCGCAATTGTTAAAATTGTTTATTTATATTCAATTTATCAACCTCTGTACGCTGAAATGGAAAAAGTTCTTGCGGAAAAAACAGATATTAGTGTTGAATTTATCGATTGTCAAAAGGGTATTCCCCGCATTACTGATATACAAACGAATACCCGTGAAAATACGTTAATAATATTAGATGATCTCATGTTAGTTGCAACATCATCAAAGGAAAATCTTGAAAGAATAGATAATATTGCAACTCAAGATGTCCATCATCGTAATATTAGTGTTATTTTTACATGTCAAAATTTAACATATGGTAATGGTAAATTGCGAAAGTTACGTGTCAATAGTCAATATTATGTTATGTTTAAAAATTTAAGCGATTATAATAATATGTATACGATATGTGATAATAAAAAAATTAATAGAAATAGATTTAATAAAGTATTAAGTGAAATTAATGAGAAACCCTATGGTTATTTGGTATTTGATAATTGTAGAAAAGGGTATGAAAATTGTAGAATTAGAACCAATGTATTTCCACATGAATCAACGATAATCTATGATTTGTAAATAAATGTAAAAAGAAAAAGAAATGTTTGTTAAAAAAATAAAAGAGTTGTTGAAAATCGTTTTTTTAAAAAGTATATATAGTATGGGGTGTGTATATTGTGTATGAATTTTTTTTTAAAAAAACATGGCAAGAAGAAGATATAGAAGCAGGAGGGGAATTATCCTTAGAAAAAAGAAACAAAAAGGGGGTAGTGTTCTAGATATTTTTGGACCTTTGGGATCGTTAGTTGGAAATCAATTGGGATTTGGTAATCGAAAAAGAAAAAGAAAACAAAAAGGAGAAGGAAGAGATTATATGTCTATAAAACCAAGAACGGGTTGGCATTGGTAACAGTGTTACCCTTAGAAAAAATATAAACAGTATAAATAAGTTAATTTTTTGTTTAATTAAAAATTGGCATTATTAAAACTACAACATGACTGATTGTTATTACTCTTACAATTTTTTTTACATTTTTTATCATATATTCCCACGAGTACACTACCTAAAATTGTTTCTATTTTTTTTTTTTTAATACATTTTTTTATTTTAATACGTTCATTTTTAAATATTTTTTGTTTATTATTATTTTCGATTTCATTACGACATTGATTGTATAAATATAATAAACTCCAATTTCCACACACGGCAGTATTTTTGGATTGTAATTGTTTACTTTGAATATATTGAAATTTTAGTCCTTTTTTTACACTATAATCATACCAATATTCACGTTTATAAAACGATACATCTTTAGCAAAACTATCAAAAAAATACATATGTTTTTCTTTATCCACCCATATAGCAACCCAATGTTGACCGTTTTGATCTGCTTCATCCGTATTCCAATCCATCCAACACGAGGGATAAAATATTTTTTTAGGAAAAATATTTGCAGGAAATGTACCCAAATAATATTTATTTAAAACTTATTTATTTTTGAAATTTTATTAATTCGTTCGTAAATAAAAATGTTAAAAAACAATGTAAATTCATTGATTTTTTCGTCGCCATTTTCTTCGTGTTGTATAGGGTGGCGTTGAAGGTGTAGGAATGTGGGTGGTGAGTGATGTAGATGGTTCTTCGTTACTCGAAAGACCCGAAGCTGTTTTTCCCAAATTTATATAACGTTGTCGTAATTTTATATTACGTATATAATAGGTGGGCATATGTAATTTTTTCATCTTTTTAAAGCAACCGTCTGCTTATGTTGTGTAAGATTGAACATGTTTTGTTTGCTGACATTATGCGTTAAATCGTATAATAAATCATGATGGTTTATTCCAACACCGTTTAATTTTATTATATCTGTACCCCCAATTTTAATTTTTTTCCTTTCAAGAAATTATTTTATTTGTTGACCACTTGTCACAGTCGGCGTTTTCCTTACCTCGGGTGATTCATCATGGGTCACCTCATTTTCAAGTTCATTACTTTTTCTTTTCATATTTTGTTGTCTTTTTAAAAAACTAACCATACTCTCTGCGACACGTTGATCATTATTAACTTTTTTCATTTCTTCTTTCATTTTATTTTTACTTTCAATAAGTTCGAAATTATTTTTGTTGTTAATTCCCTGCAATAATTTTTCGTTTTCATGATCAGTTTTGATTAAATCTAAAATTTCGTTTAATTTACTCGGATTAATTAATTGCATTTTATTTACTTCGGTCATTTTTTTTTATTTGTTGGTTAAGTAATTTGTATGCTTTTTGATATATGTTGATTATACGAAAATCCTCAGATAATAATATTTTTAAATCTTTTTTCTTTTATTTTGTTCTTTGAAAACTTATTCAAAATATATTTATTATCACTGGAAAGTTGGATAGAAATTTTTTTATTTAAAATATTTTTAGCAATGTATTGTAATTTATTAATTAATTGAGAATCTAACAACGTATTTTTTTTTATCAATATCTGCTTTAAGATATTTTTTAAACGATGGTAAAAAATCCTCTTTTTTTTTTCAAAAGCTTTTTTCTTTATTTTATTTAATTGAACTAATGTTTCTAAAAATTTTAAATCATCTTCGCAACTTGATGAAGAAGAAGTAATGGAACTAACATCATCACTAACATCATCGCTAACAACATCGCTATCATTTTCACTATCAACTTCATCCTCCTCATCATCATCTCTTGAATTATCATTTTTTTTCGTCTTTTTTTACCTCTTCTTTTTTTAATTCATCATTTTTTTCTTCATTCATTTTTTTTTATGCGTAAACTGAAAACGGTGGAAATACAAGAATATGTTCACGATTTAGTGGTATTTTGTTAATAACTGTTTTTTTTTATTTTTGGTTTTTTTATTCTATTTGTTTGTGGGTTTTATGTTCTTCATGTTTTTCATTTTTTTTGTACATCCCCTTGTTACAAATGTTGATAATTAAATGCTGTGTAATAATCTTGCAGGGGTATTCAATCCTACTCTAATTTCATTTCGAAATTCACCAACAAATATTAACGCCCCTGCCACTGTATTTTGAGAAAAATGAAAATCCACATTAACATTTCCCGACGGTCTTATGGGTAATACTGCAAGATGAGAGTCTCTATTATCTGTTAAATCAAATGCTAATATACAATACCCGTTTTTAAAGTCATTATAAGTCATGGGCATTTCTGAATAGTTACGATTTAATACCGAGCGTAATTTTGAGTAAGCTTCAGCTTCATTTTCTATTCTCCCGACAACAGCGTTATTTACCGAAACTTCAACATTATCATAATTAGGCCAGTTAAATTCAAAAATATTATGAGCATATGATCCGTTCCAATTTTCTAATGGAGAAAATACAATATATAAACGTGTAGGAACGCTACCATTAAACACATCGATTACTTGATGTGAATTTCGTCCTCCAGCTAATGATTCAGTAATACAACGATAATTGGTTGTATAATATAATGTTTCTTTATTATGGGTCACCATCCCTATATTAAGCGCATTTGATAATTGTTTTTTGGGTTTAAATACAGGAATTTTTATTTTAAAATCATCTAGGGTAATTATAGTATCAGCAACGGGCATATTAGCGTGATTGGCACCCATCATTACAATTGTATTTAATGCCCGCGTTAAACGTAATTCAACTTTATACGCTGTAGGAATATATATTTCAGCACCCCCTTTGCTAAATAATGAACAATCAATCTCATCTATCAAATACTGTGATTGATTTTGAAATGCCAGTGTTTTTTGTCTCCCCCCCCTGTATTTACGACAGCAGTTCCATTCGTGAAACCCGCGATACTGCTCATATGTGCGGCTGTATCTAAATATGCTAAATTAAGCTCTTTAGAATCTTTATATCCCGACGGTGTTTGATGCATTATAAATTCTATCCATGATGCAAAATGTGCAAAATTATCTGATGGGGTAATTAAATTTTCATTTATTTTTAATTCTTTTGTTTTCCACATTGTACGAAGGGGTAATGTAATCATCGAAAACCCCGATGCTGCAGGTGCTATAAGTCCAGCAACATTTCTAATCGATACTCTAGCCATTATTTTAGCATCGCTTGTTTTCATTAATCCAACGGCGTTCCCATGTCTTGTAAACGTGTATACTGACGATTGATTATCTACAGGCGTTGCGATAATTTCCGTTTCACGACATTCCGTAAACGTATCATTATAGGGTGATGAAGTAAAAAATTGTAAAGGCTCGCTAAATAATATGTCATTTTTTTCCACATCTTCAATTTTTTTACTCATATTTTTTTATTAAACGTTAATTTTAAGAATATTTGAAAGTGTTCCCAACACTTGAGGAAGAAACATACCCAGTGCCAATGCTCCACCAAAACCCCCTTTTTGTATTTTTCTTCTACGCTTCTTATTCCCCTTTTGTTTTTTCTTTTTTTGATATATTTTTTACGAGTCATTTATTTTATTTTTAAAAAACAACAATAACCACAACAATGAAAATAATAATAATATCCACAACATTATGATTTTTTTATATAACTTTTTTTTTATTTATACTTTTTTTTACACAGACTATCTATTTTGTAAAAAACGTATTACATTTGGATCTATTTTTTTTCTCTTTTTTTTATTATCACTTGTATAATAAGTATCTCAATTTAAATTTGAGGGTAATCCCACACCCTCATTTAATAAAATTTCTTTCTTAGTTGGATTTTCTTTATTTTTTCTTTTCACAACAAAATATGATGATGAATAATTTTTTCCACGATTTCTACCATTTAACAATTCAGTATAATCTTCTACGGATAGTTCATTTATTTTTTCAGTCATTATTTTTTTCTTCAAATAAATTTATATATATCTTAATTTCTTCACCTTTTAACGGTACGTTATTCTCATAGTTAATAAAGAACTGTAGTGATTGTTTAGCCTCTTTATCACTCATAAATAAAAAATACGGGAATTTTTTTTTTTCATCATTTAATGATGTATAAGGATTTTTTTCGTCAATATAAAATAATTATTTTATAGTATATATAAAACGTTGTGTTGCATTGGAAATAATAGTAGATGAAGAAACTGAAATCGTTCCATTATTTTTTTTTTTGATTGTGTTATTGCACTGAAATCCATTTTGTTTGCACACGTAATTCGAAATGAATTTTTGATATTTTTATATTCAATCGAATTTAAATTCCATAAAAAATTTTTCCCACTATTTACTAAAATGTAAAGAGAAAAAGGATAAAATATTTTATATTTTTAAATTATCATTTCCCCATTTGTTTCTTCAAGAACAATCAAAAGCATTATGTTGAATGTATTAAACAATCAATACTAAGCGTTCCTGAATCAAAAGGAACTAATTTTCCTGTAGTATCTTTAACTTTAATATGAATTTCTCTTATAATGTCTTTTTTTAATTTTCTCAATGATTTTGGGGGACTATAACAAATTAATTGTCCATTCCCCCCACCACCTTGTCGATTCCATTGAATGGGTACTGTTGTTAACAATTCGGCACAACTATCACCAACTAACCCCAGTTCTATTTCATCACAATATATAAACATTTTATTTAATCCGTCGGATACATCGGGTAAGTAATCAAAATGTTTAGAAAAAAGGGTTCGAACAAGAGAGGTACGATTTCAAGATCTTTTTCATTTTTTAAACCTAGCATAAAAGCTAATTTTTTTGAAAATAATATATTAATCTTTTGATTAAAAGAAGCATATTGAATACCCTTTTTTTCTATTGTAGTCTTGTTAGATAAGCGAAATTCATTTACCTGTAACCCATCGACTGCTTTATTCGCATTTTCATATACCCAATACTCAATCTCAACATTAACATTAATAATTACTTTCCCATTTGACCCGATGGTACAAAAAATTTCAAATCCTTCTAAGATATTATTTAAAAATATAATTAATGAAGATAAATCATAAATTCCGTCGGGTATAATAAATTTATCCGATGTAAAAACGAACTCACTGTTTGCGTATACCGTATTATTAATTTCTTCGGGTATAAAATTCTTATAGGTTATGATAAATGAAAAAAAAACATTCATCACCTACAATATTTTTAGTTGTTTGGGGATAACAAACTTGTAAAACTTCTAAAAAACATTCATTGTTCAAAGCATCAATAGGCTGTGCAATTTTCATTTCAAAATCATTAATCAAATTATTTTGAAGTCCTCTTGATATTGAATTACTAGCAATGTGTAAATTCTTTTTTTTTTTAAAACTTGTAATTCAGCACGATAAAAAATTCCTTTAATTTCTTCACGTTGTTCGTCTTCTAATTGATATGTAACGGGATCGGTGATAAATACTTTTTTAATAACAAATATCTCATTTGTCCATCGTCGAAGACTACTTTTTTCAAAAATATTATTTTTTACTCTCACAATACGCACACGAGTAACCTTCTCGTATCAGATCTTGAGTGGGAATAGGATAATTTAAATGATCACGTACTATTTTATTTTTTACTTTACGTATTTTTCCTTTTTTTTCTTCGCGATAAATTTCAAAAGGTGTTGCACCAGCTAATGCTTTATGTGGGGAATTATTATAACGATTAACAATAAGGGATAAATACTGAATATAGTCAAATTCTCCAGTCATTGTTAAAACACGACGAACCATTGTTTTTAAAGTTCCAATTACACGTTCCACATGGGATGCTTTTATTTCTCTATTATACGTATGAAATACTTCAAAATTATATTTTTTACTTAATTTCGTACGTATATCTTGAAATGCTGTTCCTTCATCACTTTGAATTTTAAGAGGTGCTATTCCTTCTTCAATAAGAATACTTTCAAATTTATTTTTAACATTATTAGAAAAAATATCAATACACACCAACCAATAACGATATTGATTATTATATCGGGCTAAATCTTTATTTTCAGCTAAATCAATTTCCCATTGTTCATTATTTTTATTAACAGCATATTTCAAACGTCTATATTTTTTTTTACTACTACTATGTAATCTATAATTAGAATAATCCTCATCAGTTAATGTCTCACCTTTTAATAATCTTGAAGCTTTTTCAATAAAGTCAGCAGAAAATTTAGTTTTTTTCTTTTTATTCATTTCTAAAATAAAGAAATAAAATAAGTATAGTATTCTTCAAGTTCATCAACGAGTTCTTGATCGCGTAATATCCCCATAAAATCAACTTCTATATTTTTACAGGCTAACTCTTTATTTATAGTATTACCGTACAAACATAATGGATCTTGTATATTTTTACAACATCTAAAACGATAATAAAATATTTCTGAAATTACTGATGGATTTAAACGGTGACAAACCTCATCATCGTCACTTTCTACTTTTATTTTCTTGATCTTTTCGACATCGTTGGCGTCATCATCGTCGTCGTCAAAATTAAGTGGGGATTTCTTTTTCTTCAATACTCGTTTTTTGACGGGTATAGGTTGGGATTTATGACCTGTTGCATGATTATACTTTCTTAAGGCAATAATATATTCATCCAAGGAATCTTTCTTTTTTATATGAAAACTACCCCAGTCATCTCCCCATACGATTTCACTTGGCGTTGCGTTGTTGTTGTTGCTGGTTGTCGGTGTTGGATCATCGTCAAATTCCATTGCATCGGATAATTCGTTATCTTGATGTTGATAACAAATTTCCAAACCACCCCACGCATCTGTACGAACAACCAAACGGCATGTTTGCTTTTTCCAATTTTCAAATCTTACCACTTCAAAAAATATCTGCACCGATTTCTCTTGAATGCTAATCTTATTAAGAACATTCAACAATGAAGGAATATGATCTTTTTTCACTTCAACAGCGCTATTGTATGTGTACTTGTCACATCTTTTATTTGTCGGATATACTTTGGCGAGAATAGCATTACCGTTGATTTTTTTTGTGCAATTATTTTTACAGACAAATCTGTATACGATTGCATTTTATAAATATGGTCATGTTGTTGTCTCTCATAAAGTTCCACCATCTCTGAATCTGTTCCCGAGTGAAGGGTAAATGATGAATCACTGTAGGAACAGTGCTTATTTTATACCCTCCGCAAAATTTAAAAAAATTGTATCCCATCACAATGAAAAAAATTTTATTACACTAATAACGTGTGTAATTGATTACAACATATTATATCAAATAAACTATTGTGTTTGCGTTGCATAACTCCTAAAATTTTACATAACTTTCTATGTTGTTTTTTAGTTTTTATTTTACATTCTATTTTATTTTCTAGAAATGCAACAAGTGCTTTCCCTATTCTTCCATTTCCATCGGAAAAAGGATGAATGGTTTCAAAAATATAATAAATCAAAACTGATATATTTTTTCTTTGATAGTTTTTTACGTAAAATTCATCTAAATGTTCCATATATTGTTAAATATATAAAGGATCAACCCCCTCATGAAATCCAACAAATCTTTTTTCTTGACTGTAATGTCCCGCATTCGTTAAATGGATCATAGATATTTCATGAATAGTTTTACAACATTCACTTATTTTCCATTTTTCATTTTTTTCCATATAAAATTTTCGAAGGGCAAAACAAAATCTCCACACATTTCATCCAAAATTCTTTTTCATTTTCTTCGTCTTCTTCCATTCGTATAACATCATACGCAAACACTTTAAATTTTATACAAGTTTTTAATTCCATTTTTTTTTCTACATACACGTTTGTTCACTAATACTTTTATAAAAACTATCCCAATTCACATTCGGTTCAGTCAGTTCGTTTTCATATATAGGATTTCTTGAAATTAAATTATAATTCAATGTTGTTTGTATATATTTTCTTATCATAGTAAATAAATCTTTTACTTCGTCTTCAACCATTATTACATGTGCAAATACTTTCTCATTATACTTAAATTCTCCCGTATGTCCCCCATAATTTTGTATTCGTGTAACATCGACAGGATGTATTAGTAGGGTGTGATTTTCATCTAAATCAAAATTACGTTTGTTTAAAATACTTAATTTCAGGGGATCAAACTCAAAAAAACAACTTTGACGCGTACAATTTTTATACCGACATTTATCAAAGGATACTTTACCCTTTTTTATATAATATATAAAATCCCAAAAATCATATCTAATATTTTTTTCAGAAAGACCTTTTTTTTGTCTATTGAGAAATCTTCCTATAGGGTTATGTTCACGACAATAAAATATAAAACATGAAGTGACCATGATAATATTTTTAGTTGAACTACAATAAACATAAGAATTGAAAATACTAGGTGCTACCATTAACAAATAAATATTTAAAAAAAGATTTAAATCACCTTTCTCGCGCTGTATGTGCTTAAATTTGCTTACTAAACTTTCTTTTCCAAAACCCAGGGTATAAGGTATTTATCTTTAGTGTTTAAAAATTGAAATTCATCTGAGATGTTTTCAAGGGGTAATAAAATAAATAATTCGTTAAAACAATCGGGAAATGAAAAAAAACTACAGCATAACGTCTCTGATGATTCAACGAGTATAGTACGTTGTTGAAGCCATGATCTCCTCAAGGAATATTTTCTTTGACTTGCTTGTAAATTCGGTATCATATAAGAGAAACGATCTTCTAAGATAAAATACGATTCCATTCCATGGGTTGCTTGGATTTTTTTCATATTAACGGTATAACTTTCTCCGGAGGGGCAAATGTTTTCACAATTCATCATGGGACATGTGACATATTTTCCACGATAATAATCAAATAATCCACATAACCAAAATAAATATCCAATTTCTCCTTGGTTAAAATATTGAAAATAAAGAACAACTCTTAAAATTTTTTCAATCATATTGCTGTGATTTTGAAAAATGTCTTACTCTTTATATAGCTTTTCAAATTCATTAAGCTAAATAAAAACATTAATCTAAATAAAATAAAAACCCTTTTATTTTCGGGTTCATTCTTCAGTTGAATCTCATGCAAGCAACATGTCAAAACCCAAACAGTATGATCTTCACTATCTTAAAGAAAATTGTCGAAATCAAAAATTTATTGTACGTAAATGTGAACAAATCCTAAATCCATGCTTTCCTATGAATCGATTATATATAAATTTGAAAGTTATGGAGTATGTAAAAAATAAAAAGCTTAATTATAAACAATATATAACAACATATGTGGCAGGAGATTGTGGTATACATAATTTCATAGATCAAGAAGTGTATATAAATTCTTTTTTTTAAATAAAAAACGCTTTTCTCGATTTATTGAACTGTTTTATTTCAAATATTTTATTCATTAAAATTATTACATAATTCCCCACAACAATTTAAATATACATGTTGTTGCAACATAGATTTATCAAAATGTATTTTATTTATTAATGTTACAATATAATTTCCATTACTGCTACCATAAATCACATTAAGTAAAGATAATATATTTTCATCTTTAATAAGAACTAAATAAAGCTCTTCACCATCAAAATTTTCACGTAACTGATATTTTACTAATCTAAATCTTGAATCCATACATTTACCATACAAAAACGTGTTTGAATAACATGGGATATTATTTATCTCAAAACAATCAAGGGTCGAAATTAACGTGGGTAATCTCGGTTCTCTATCAATGAATACTACATGTTTTCCTACTAACTGATCATAAAATGACATAGTCCCGCTAAAACCGGTTATTAAAAATCTATAATATCTTTTTCCACCCTATCGTTTCCGAAATATAGATTGTTCATTTTTATCTTCCACATAAATGTTAAAATATTTATAATCATAATCAGCACATCTAAACTGATAGGGATGCTCTCCATTCCAAAAAATAAAACGTTGAATCGCGTGTTTTTTCTATCTCAAACAATTCTGCATGTAATAAATATTGAATGTCGGGATAAAGAATTTCATCAAAATCACGCTCTCGTACAGCCATTTAAATCTTTTTAAAAAACTTCGACGTCTTTTCTTCTATTCGTCGTAACCCATTTCCACTGAAACATTCACTGTATATTTCCACCGTATATTTAACTTGTTTAACACCCGACGTTTAAAACTGTTTAGTCTTGAAAGTTTTAATTCATCTGGATGAATCGCGCATGGATGTTTGTTAATACATCTTCCACATGGATATTTGTTATAATATAATCTTTCAAATCGTTCATCTGCTTTTCCAATACGTTCCATTGTCTAACAAATATATAAACAATTTTTTTTTTTACTCTTATTTATACTGTTTCTTATTTTTTTTTATGGGATTTTCTTCTTTAAATCTTTTAACAACGTATCTTCTTTAACAACCATCTGTTTAATCTACAACAACGTTTTTTTTGTTTTGGATCTTTCCACGGTATATAATTCGCACACACTTCCCCACACATATTTCCGTTAAGACATTGTCCACAGGGATATTTTGAATAGAATAATCTATTATATCGTGCATCCACGGTTTCCATGATATTTTTGTAAAAACCATTTTTTACATTTTTATTTATATCCTACTAAAATTTCTTTTTTCTTTTTATTTTATTTTAGAATATCTGCCTTTTTTTAATTTTGATTTTTCTTTTTATATATTTTTTTTTTATAAAAAATTATATATAAACGCGTTACCCCCATGTGACACGTTATTGTGAATGATGTCGAATTCACATGTACAGTATCGTGATTGTGATGAACATAACGGTAGAAGTTATCAAAGAATAATTGCTGATGACTTTAACCCCTACAAAATTGAAGATGAAAGTAACTATTATCCAAGTCGTTTTCTAACCAAAGAATTACACCACTTTACCTATGTTGTAAAGAAATGTCAACCTACGGTATTATGCGAATGTATTGAAGATATACCCTATAAAGATATACCCTCAACACCTCAAACATATTACCTAGCTCTGGCAGTTAAAAAGAAACATGAATATGAAAATGATGAATGGAATTGTTCATGTCTGGGTGAAAACATAACAACAATTGTTGACTATGATGCTTCTGATCTTTTACAAAAAGAAATTACACTAATAATAGATTCTAATAATTTGATGAAAGCTGTAGCATATACTCAATAAAAACTTTTTTTTAAAAAATTCGTGTTTTTTATTTATTATATATATAAGATTACATATTTGATTTAATCATATTGATAACAAGATGAATCAAGAACAAGATCTCGTGACCTGTGTCAATTATAGGGGTGTAGCATATTATGACTATACTCCTCGTTATTATTCATGTCATTTTCTTCAAAAACATTTTCCTAACTATACATATTTGGTAGAGGATTGTAAACCTGCTATACTATGTAAAGAATGTAATCCCCCATTTTGTTCTCCACCTCAAGTCTACGAACTAACTCTGAAAGTTATTAAACAGGGATTACTTGAAGAGAAGGGAATAACCCTAAAAACAATTCTTGATACTAAAAGTGATCATCTCTTGTATAAAAAAATTAAACTAATCAATGGTATCTCAATAATTCCACAACAAATTAATTTGTAAACATATTTATTTTTCTTGTAATAAAATTTTTCCCCAAAAATAAAAACTCGATATTCTGTTTCTAACATTCAAGTTTTTTTATTTTAAAAACATTACAACGAAAAAAATATTTGTTTCCCTCTACCCCTATGGTCAATGAAATTGTAGGGTTTAATGTTTAATATAGGTGTTGAGTTTGCTAATTTTACACTATTATTATTAATATTTATATATTTTCCCTTCAATGATAATAAGAGGTTTTGTAAATTATCCTCCGGAGCTCCAAACGCGTCTACTATCAACAATTTGAAATATCGAGGTCCTTGCCAATCTTTCAGATATAAATAATATCCATATCTTAAACACGAGGGAATCACAGGTTCATAATTTACTAATTGTATGGGTTCAGCATGATAATAAAATGTAAGATAATCATGAGATTCACATTCTCCAAAATCAATCATTGAGCGCAACCACATGTTTGAAAAATAATAGAAAAATATATTTGATACCCTGTTTATATAGTTTGCAAAATCTATAAAAGTAGGTTGTCAAACTATAAAATTTTCACAAAACGTCCAAAAAAGTTTCTGTTGTTGTGAAGTGTATTCCTTCTATCATTTTTTCATGCATTACAGATGTAAAGAATGCTTTGTAAACCATCATTATTGTTATCCTTGTAAACAGAATTACTCACGACTTATCTATAGTAGAATAGTTGATCTATGTGAATGTGATGATAGAATACAAAGATGGAAAAAAACTTATTTGGATTAATAAAATTTTTTTTTAAATACATTGTCTACCAATTCCAAAATTCATAAAACTTAGGATCAGCTTTAAGACCTCTTCCTTTTTGAATTTTTTTAGAACGTCGTCGTTTTCGTATTCTTTTTTTATTTTTCGTTTTCGCTTTTTTATACAACTCCTCCTACACTTCATTTTTTTATTAACTGAAGTACGACAAACAATGTTTTATAAAAAAAATAAACCGTCTATTTATACTGTTATATCTGTTTTCGATTTTTTTATCGTCTACCATTTCCAAAATTCATAAAACTTATGATTATAATTCGGATGATCTTTTTTCCATCCTCCTTTTTGAATTTTTTTAGAACGTCGTCGTTTTCGTATTCGTTTTTTTATTTTCGATTTTTTTATACAACTCCTCCTACACTTCATTTTTATGTTAACTGAAGTACGACAAGCAATGCTTTATAAAAAAAAACAAAAAAACGTCTATATATACTGTTTTTATCTTAAACTAAAAAACTTTATCATTACTGAAAAAAAACAATGTCCGTATTACGTTATTGTAGTATATGTACAAATAGTATAACTTTTTTTGACACATCCAAAAATACTTTTCAGCGCTATTTATCATATGAATATCTTCTTAAAGAATATCCTGAATATATATATTTTGTGGAGGATTGCAAACCTGTTACCATAATTGAAACAAAACAATGTTCTGTAATAAAAAAAAATGGTGTGCAACAACACCCGTATGAAGTAACCCTGAAAGTTATCAATCATGGAGAATCTGGAAAAACAATAAAAATATTATCAGAGGAAGATATTCCTCATCTTTTGCATAAAAATGTTAAGTTTATAAAAACTGACAAAGACATAATAATTCCTTCTCTTGTATAAATTTATTTTTATAATAAAACATGTGAATCATTGTAATTTTTTTTACATGAATTTCTTTCTTTACTCTAAAAGTTTTTTTCTTTTTTCCTTTTGTTTTTGTCGATGCTGGTTCTTATAATCAGCTAATTTATAGATTCTTTCACTATTCCATAATTTTCCCATTTTACCCTGACGTTTTCCATATCGATATAACGTGGACGGATCATATAGTCTACCTTTAAAATGGTAGAAATCATCAGCATAAGAACGAATGATTTCTCCCTCATATGGAAGCCAATCAAAAATATCATCTCTTGCTTCTTTGAGATAAACAACCCCTTGAAGAAATCCCAATTCTTTATCTTTTACAATTTCACGACTACATTCAAAAAACGATATTTCATTTAATTTAAGACAATTCTGTGGAGTGTGAATTAATTTCGCTGCCTCTATCAATTTTTCAGCATTTTCTTGATTACGCATTTGAAATGACCAAATCTTTCGCGAGGGTATATACCCCATCTTCAACAAAATAACTGACCATTTTTTTTATGATATCGTTTTTTATACCCCAGGTTTTGTAGAAATGAAAAAAAATTTCTCAAAAAACTTTCATATAAATAAGCTGAAACTTTTCTTTTTCATTTATACACTACGTGCTTATAAAACATTGTCCCTCTACAAACTTAGTTTAAGAAAAAATGGCTACGAAAGAAGAAATAACGAATGAAGCTTCCTATGGAGAACCCAACCTCATACCCCTGAATGGTTCCCCTCTCATATGGGATTACAACGATAAAGGAGAAGGATACGCGTACGGTGTACGTGTACGGGATACGGATACGTATACGTCGAAAGAGTTTAATTTCAATGACGTTAAACCCGTCAAACCTATTCAGGATAATGGTGATTCTGATAGTGATGATAGTTTGAAAGCATTTTTGGGGACTGCTGATGACGAAGTAAAGGAGAAAAAAGTATTTAATAGAAACAACATTAAAAAAAGTATATACCCGCTGTGATATTAATTCTCTTCGACAGAATTTTCCAAATCAAAAATATATTTTACGACACTGTATATACTTTCCCTCGGGTAAGCTATCCGGGTATAAATTATATTTAGAAGTGGTAGATGGGGGAATTCTTTATCCGTATAAATATCTAACAACAATTATGATAACTGATGATTCCATACTTACTTCTATTAATAAAGAAATGTATTTAGATTAAATAAAAACAATAAAAAGATAATTTTGTTTTTCAAAAAAAGTTATTTTATTGTGTGTTAAAGTACATTTTATTTTTTTTTTAAATATATTTCATCTATTTGAAAAACACCAAATAATTTTTGGAGATATTTCCCTCTACAAATTTTATCATTTTTTTTAAAAATACCGTAACTAAAGAATATCAGTCATTCGGCCATAAGATGGCGTTGAGGTAAGAGCTCCATGGCGGAAATTTCTATGATTAATTGTATAAACCAAAATTTGATTATTTTTATTTCAACATCGTACAACTCTTCCAATAAAAATAATATGAGCGTTTTTTTGGATGGCACGTGTAAGTATAAATCACATTGGGTGAGGTATGATGGTCGTTTACAAAGTTTTTTATTATTGAATTTTTTTATTGAATTTTAAATATCTATCTCATGAAATTGACTACGATCACCTTGATTGACCTTCCTCTCTCTCTCTGGTCGTCAAACTCAAGGATAAACCAAAAACTGGTCGTACAACAACACCAGGTTTCATGAGATAAATATATACAAATTCACAAAAAACCTCTTGTATACGACCAGGTGCATATCCCCCCTGATTTTATGGCTGGTCGCTCTTAACAGGGTGACCACACCTTAAAACTAGAACACCCTCCTGGAAATTTTGGACTGGCTGTGCTCTGATTGGTCCATTCAAATCAATTCTTGATTCTGATTGGCTTAGAGCTCGGTCCAGTCCCAAACACATTGATATATATATATATATATATATATATATATATATATATATATATATATATATATATTACTACTGCTACATTGCTACATTGCATTGTTACATTGCAATATTGCATTGCTACATTGCAATATTGCATTGCTACATTGGAACATTAAATTGCTACATTGCAACATTGCATTGCTACATGGCAACATTACATTTCTACATTGCAACATTGCATTAATACATTACAACATTGCGTTGCTACATTGCAACATTGCATTGCTACATTGCAACATTGCATTGCTACATTGCAACATTGCATTGCTACATTGCAACATTGCATTGCTACATTGCAACATTGCATTGCTACATTGCAACATTGCATTGCTACATTGCAATATTGTATTGCTAACATCAGCTGGCTCTGAATCATCTTCATTAACCTTACTAGCGCTCATCTCACATGGAGTGGATCTGGGTTTGCAATTTTCCATATTTAATTTCCTCAACACTCTGTTAATAAACTGTGACTGATTAATCTTAATCACATCTTCTTGACAACTGAACTCTAAACCAAGAAACCATGCTAACTTTCCCAAATCTTTCATTTTGAATCTTACGCTAAGATTCTCCTTTACACTCATCAGTGTAGTCATAGAACTTGACGCTATTATCAAGTCATCAACCCAAATGATAACAATTGTCAAAATATCATCTGTAATCTTTCTATATACACAATAGTCAGCCTGTGATTGTGTAAATCCTTCACTTATACAAGATAAGAATGTAATACGCAGTTCCAATTTCGGCCACTTTGTTTTAAACCATATAATGATTTCTTAAGCTTATACACTTGATGTTTACCATCTTTACTTACTATGCCAAAACCTTCAGGTTGCTCTACAAATATGTTGCAATCAATTGGCGCATTTAAATACGCAGACTTCACATCCATTTGATGTATAGTCAAATTGTACTGCTCTGCCAATTGCATTAGGGTCCTGATAGACGCTAGCTGGGCTGTGGGGGAGAATGTTTCATGATAGTCTATTTCTGCAACTTGTGAGTACCCTTTAGCTACAAAGCGAGCTTTATGTTTCTCTTCGCCATTTGGGCCTTGTTTAAGAGCATAGACCCATCCTCCCCCCACTACTTTTCTGCCTTCAGGCAGAGAGGTGAGCTCGAATGTATCATTCTCTCTTAGTGCTTGCATCTCTTCTTCCATGGCTGTCTGCCATTTTGTGGAATCGGGTGAAGAGATTGCTTGTTGGTAAGTATCAGGGACATCAGACAGGTTATAACAATAATCAAATGTAAAACCCACAGTGTCATTTTCATCAACACTGTTATTGACTGCATAACCTAGATAATTTGGCTTATCTCTTGCTCGACCAGGATACCGATCTGTTGAAGTGTGCACATCCTCTTTTTGACTTCGAATAGCACTATGGTTCGAATCACCTACTGGTTCCTGTGCATTGCCCCCGGGTTCTTTTGTTGGGCTACTGGTTTCTCCTTGCTCATCTCCCCCCACTGTTTGGGGTTCAGTTTCGCAAGTTACATCACGATATACAGGGATGCATTCTGCATTCATCTTGTCTGTCTCAAATTTGTCTGTGAAACGTACACAGCGAGACTTCTTGATTTCCAAAAATCTGACTGTATCAAATTTGTGACGACACCCAACTAGGGGGGTACGGCCCCCCGGAAAATTTTGAAACCTGAAGCCCAGGAAATGCCATTTCCTGCATTCTGAGCAAGTTTTTACCTAAATTTTACAGCAAGCAAGTTGCAAATTTCTTACAGAAAAATATTTAGGACCCTACATACCTGTCTTCCTTCAATTTTAGGAAAATATTACATGTAAAGTAGATGCTTGACAAATTATTTTTTCTGTTCAAGACAGTAAAATTAAGTAGAATTCATCTCTGTTTCTGGTAATAAAATAGTATATAAAATTATTCATATAAAATAGTATATAAAATTAGTAGACAATCCATCTCCATTTCTGGTAGTGTGCTCCTGCTGGCTGTCATGAGTGATGGATAGTATGACTCGATAGGGAGAACAATTATGGTTAAAACTTAAAAGCATTGTTATATGCTTTTGCAAGAACAGCCTTAGATGGATCCTCTTTTGTCAAAGAATCAACAACAGCATCAGATAAGCACATTGAAAAACAATTTCCCTTACAGAGCATTTAAAAATAATTCAATGCTGCACCTAGGATCTCGCTACCAATTAAGGCAACAGAACAGGCATTGTATAGATAATTCCCATGTCCCAAAATTCTAAAGTAGTGGAAAGCAAAATGCATGACTACTGTATAGACCTAGCCAATGTTCACACAATTAAGACATCCATATAATAGTCTGATTCATTGGCTAAGCAAAGCTATAGCAGTGTTGCACAAAACTATTTATATCAAGCCAAGTTACCAGCAACACAACATCTGGATTTCATATAGTTATGGTATATACTGTATGAACTGAAGTACCATAAACTATGCTAATGCATGCATTATTGGTAGAATCCTTTCCTGGCTTGCCAAGCTATCAGTTCTGCCTGTTATCAGCCTTGATAAACCAATTATGTCATCTTTGAGTGAAAACAATTAAATAATTTTAAAGGGTAATATTCAATGTTAATTGGCCATTTACAGTATTACCTGTGCATATGATGAGCTTTGTTATTTAAGAAACTTCCAGCATTGCAATAGATAACATGCAATGGGATGTTTTACTTTATATTATGGAGGCGAGTTGCTCGGCTAAGCAAGTTATCCAGAAAAAGTGGGATCCTGGCTACATTGCCCTGCCTACATTGGACAGGTGAGATGGCAATCATTCCATATAAACATATTTTGCCTACAATAAAGTCACTGATCAATTTGAGAGATTTATTAACAAAGTCAAAGATGTGCCGTAAACTGTATCAAATGGCAATATTAATTTTGGTGGGGCTAGTGCTGCTTGTCAGGGAACGGGTTCTCAGCCAACATGATTCAGATACATTGTAGTACAAACAACCATAAAAATATATATAATACAATGTACTATAAATACTATTGCTAATAAATTCAGTAGAGCATCCACTCGAATGAAACATCACAGCAAGTCATGCAATTATAAAGAGGCAATGCAATTGCATATATTTTGGAATTAGCATATGGTACTCATGTAGTTGTTTAAATAAATATTCATGAGCTTACCTCATGTCCTCATTCACCATAATAAATATTCACGCGGCGCATTTGCTGGCTTTGCGGGAATTGCAGCATTGAAAAATGGCACAAAGCAATTCGAACATCTGGTTCCTCATTTTCGTTTTAATTCTCCCTGAAGATATTGCTCGCACTCGCAGCAATCAGTCTTTCTTTTCCTCCGAATTGCAAAATGGCTTCCATTCAGCGCACTACATAACATCACTCAAGACTGAGACGCATTACGCAATGTGTTTCAAACTGTTTCATAAGCTTGTGTTTTGATTGGTTAGAGCCCCAGTTAATTGGCCCAACTGTTTCAAAAATGCTATATATAGCCTATTTTGCAGTCTGTATACGTCACAACTGTTTCAAAAACTTTCACTGATGCAACTTCTGGGTGATCTGATCAGAGGTAGCCTGTGTACAGCCTGAATATACACCTGTAAGTATATTCAGGCTGCACACAGGCCAATCAGAGGCTGCAGCCGCCTGCCACTAAGTTCGCAGGCTAGGAATTTTTGCCGCTCACACCAGAGCAAGCGAACTTCTATGTTTCTTGAACTCTTCCGAAGACAAAGTCAATGTGTTTCGAAAATAGATGGCAGTAGAAATTTAAGAGTATTAAAAATATCTGACTGTCGCATTTGAAACAGTTGCAACAGTCTGGATCCGCCCCTGCAATCACAATAATAAATTAGGTAGGCTGGGCTGCCTTTATCGTAGCCCACAAAGATCCCCTTTTTTGCTCTATCATCGAGCTTTTTCTGCTCTTGTATATATGCAAAACAGACTGTTCCAAAAGTGTGCATATTGTCTAAATTGGGTTTATGCCCTGTCAATGCCTCATATGGGGTTTTCTTAAGTCGATCGTTATAGCACCTGTTCCTAATGTACACAGCACACATGGCTGCATATGGCCAAAGATTCTTGGGCAAATCAGCCTGAATAAGTAAACACCTGGCCATCTCAAATATTGATCTCCACCCCCGCTCAGCTGTTCCATTTTGATGGGGTGAGTATGGTGCTGATTTTTCGTGCATTATGCTATGCTTTAAGAGAAGATTTTGGAAGGGCTCAGAAGTGAATTCAGTACCATTGTAGCTTCTGAAACGTTTTACTTTACCATACGGGGCTGAGTCGGCCAAAAAAATTTTAGTGGCTTTCAAAGTGTCACTTTTCTGTCTTATGAAGTAAATCATAATTATACCTGAAAAATCATCAGTGAATGAAATAGCATATTTGAAACCTTCCTTTGTTGCAGGCTGAATGGGGCCTGCTAGATCACAGTGTACTAACTCCAGAATCTTACCTACTAGGCGAGTTCTCTCTTTCTAGTTTGAGTCATTGTTCCCTTGACACAAACATCACAATCAAATTGACTCTTATCAACAATTAACTTTCATCCCATCTACAACACCTTCCAATGCAATGACATCTTTCAAATTGCAGTGGCCCAAAATCTCATGCCATTCCTTCAATGACTTAGTCTCAATTGTTTGACCATACCAGAAGAAAGAACCTTATTTAGATAGTATAATTTACCACTCTTTTCTATCTTAAACTCAGTGCCATCAGGGTAAAGGAGTCTTGCATCATTAGAAGAAAAACACACAGAAGCACCTTTACTAGTAGCAGCCTGAACAGAGAATATATTCTGGGTATAAGAGGGTACATACAAAGTATTGGTAAGAATTGCCTGATGGATATTACCATCAACATCCCGAAGTTGGACACGTGCATCACCTCTCTTCAAAGCAACATTGTTAAGGTTCGTTCTTTCTACCATCGGCTAGCTCTATATAATGATTGTTGGGGTTAAATTGCTTATCAAACCTTATAAATTTAGTGATATCATGCATTATATGCGTGCATGGTTGCACCACAATCTACAAGTAAACCATCTACTTTACAATCACTAGTTAGATTACTAATACCAACTTTAAATATAAAAGATTGTTTATCTTCTTGCATATTGTCCTCTTTCTTATCACTTACGGACTTTGCTTGGTGGTTCTTCCTGCGGCATTGCTCGGTCTGGTGGCACGACGTATAGGGCAGGGATTATTTTAACGTGCAGTGATAACCAATTTGTGCAGTGATAAATGAGATTTGTGCAGTGATCAACGCAATTTTGTGCAGTGATAAATGTTTCTTTAATATTTAAGAATGGGTGTTATACGTGAAGGGATTGCATCAGAAATTATGTTCAAAGGCACAGTACATACTACATTCCAACATATACTATTTAATATCAAAATTGAAGTTAGCAAATACACAAATAAGACGATAAGTAATACCCTGTATCACCCTGGTCCACTATCTTCTGACAGCCTTATGCCATTACAGACCAGAAGCTAACTAAAACTAGTTTCTACCATTTCTGGTATTTCAACTTTCAAGATACATTAGTATAGGTACTATAGCAGGCCCTACCGCCATGATAAACAAAACGACTACCCAACGGTGCCAATCAGCCAACCCCACATAACATGCTTCAGGCTAATCTCGGGTCGGTTGTGTGCTACTGTTTGACCATTGTTATTTTGAAAATGCAAATGTTGCTGTGCGAAAGGGTTAGCTCATTAAAAATTGGGAACAGGAGGGCCGCTTATCAGTATGACTAGTTGATTACTGACGAGCTACCGAGCTACTCAGTGCTCCACCGCTGCTTAACGTGCTCTTTGTGCAGTGATAAAAAATCCTTAAAATAATCCCTGGTATAGGGTAATAACTCGTGGCGTTCTCTTCGACCGATAATGTTCGCGTAATATATAGCCAATGCTTTTCGTCTGTCGTTTGCTGCCTCTCGAATAACAAGCGTAAGACTTCTGTCATCTAAACACTGGATTAATTCGGCGAATGCGTCAGCATTTTTCGTTGCATCAGCCGTTCTTGTCGCAACATTTGCATCTTCTGCGAGTGGCGTCAGGATATCGCTGAGTTTCTTCAAGCGTAAATAACCGAGGAATTTTATTTCCCACAACTCAAACTTCCCCTCATCACCGTCGAAAATCAGTCTAGCACTGGGCCCATAACCTGTTAGGACGTTAGTCATGACGATGGATAACAACGAGGAAGGATTGTAAAAAGGTTTTATTAGAACATGTTTATCTTACTACAAAGCGGTAGAGAAGATAGTACAAAGAGGAGTCAAAGCTCCAATATCACGTGACGCACAATATATTACGTCATAGTATGTTTACAGCTTAACAGTTCAATTCATGAATTATTCAATTATTCAAAACCAGAGTACCTGACTATTCATGGCATTTTTTCTAATATATTATTCATCAATTCATGTACTATTATAATATTTTTGCTCAAGACACACCTGCCCAAAATGATACGGACTATTCCAATGTCAATGATCATGAAGTCAGCAACAATGGTAATGTCCAACAGCAACAAGCAAACGCCCCGTTCTTGTGCCAGAGGAAACAGAAGAGGTTGATCTAGTCGAAGGTAAATCGTTGTTGTTATAAATTTATATGATTATAAATTTATAATAAATATAACTTCTGTTTACACTGTTGCTTTTGTTGTCTTTTTAACTTGGTATTTGATAATTGCTGAAATTTAACTAAAATTTTCTAGACTGCTTGGCTGTTTTGGCAGGGTTTTGCTAAACTGTATTTTAATTTTATTACCGTTATTCTATTGGTTCCAGGCCCACACAGAGGTTTGTCACATTCACTCACCTGTCTGAAGGGTCATTCACTGCAGAAGTTATTGCCAAAGAAATTGGAAAGCTGGTAACCGAGCTTGTCGAGATTGGTTGTATCTTAACAGGCTTGCAGCTGCAGATGGAGCTTCAGTAATGTCTGGCGAACTGTCTGGAGTCCAAGGACAACTGAAAAAGATATATCCACGTCTTTATTTACATCCACTGTGTAGCGCACCGTCTAAACCTGATCATTGTTAATTCACTGAGTAAATGCTGCAAGGAAATATTGACAATTGTAGACAAACTGCATTCAGTATTCAACTCAGCTAAAACAAATGATGTATTTGCCAAAATTCAGAAAGAGAATAAAGTCAATGTCCATGCTGTGCCTGAGAGATCAGAAACTCGCTGGTCGTCAATGTTTTTCGTACTGGATATTCTGTGTTCCCGGTATCAAGAGATCCTCTTAACTTTGGTTAAGAGAGGGAATGATACAGATGACCCTGCTGTGACATGTGCAGGACTTTTCCCTAAAATGGCAAGTGGAAAGATGATTCTTACTTGTGTTATCTTGAAAAATGTGTTTGCTGCCACAACTAATCTTAGTGACATTCTACAAAACCCTAATTTAGAATGGAGTTCTGCTGTACATGAGATAGAAATGACAAGGAAGCTTCTGGAACAATTAAAATAAGATGCATCCCTATCATCTAATATTGATGAGGCCACAGTCATCAGTGAGAAGTGCTCAATTCCGTGTCCAGTATCAGATCCCACATTGGCACATAAGATATCTTATGCAGTATTATACCATTCTCAGGGTCTGGCTTGTTGGAACACCAATATACAACGAATCGCTAAGGGATTTTGTCCGCAGTTGGATCGGTAAAACCAAGTAAAAAACTGTAGTAAAAAAGTAGAGTGCTGCGTAGACAGTGTTTTGAATATATAGCAAAGTGAAAAGGTGGTAAACTGCCAAGAATTTAGTGACGAGATACTGACGTTTCGAGCGGAGCCCTTCATCAGAGTAAGACGAGATGAAATGAAATAAATAGGGCTTATATGTATGCCAAAAGGGTGTCACAAGTAGAAAGTAGCCAATCAAATGCACGGGAGATAAACAAACTAATAATTAATGAGATGGGAAACGTTAGATCATTTGCTATTTTTAACAGTCGATCAGCAAGCAGACTGAGGGGGCGGGAGAAATGACAGGTCCAATATTCAAGGGGGGATTAGGCGATAATATTAGCATAAGAAACAAAAACTTGAAAAGGAATGAAAGTGCATACGCGAATAATAAAAAATTTAATAATAATAAAGGTTCCAAGCAAACTAAAATAACCAAAAATTTGTAGGAAATTAAATAAATGAAAAACGTTCGTTAAGACCAAGAGGATGTGTGGTGCCAAGTTTAAAAATGAGACGCTTCTCTTGCCGCTTGCGGTTATCGTTGCCACCGGAGATGGGAAGGATGGCACAGACCTTCATGTCTGAAACCAAATGGTTGGAGCTGTTGAAATGGCGGGCTACAGGTTTGTCACCATCATTGATCCTCACGGAACGAAGATGTTCAGCAAACCTGTCTGAAAGACGTCGCCCAGTTTCACCGATGTAGATTTTAGGGCATTTATCGCATGAAATGCAATAAATTATGTTGGTGGACGTGCATGAAAAAGCATGACGGATTGTGTGGTCGAATTTGGGGGCAGTAATAACTGTAGTGGGATTGAGAAAAGCGCATGTATTACAGCGGGAACGGCCGCAAGAAAATGTTCCCGCTGGTGCCGAGGTATTTTGTTTAAGGGCACTATGTACTAAGGAGTCACGAATGTTTTTATTACGGCGAAAAGATACCAAAGGGTTGTCGGTGAAAATGGCTGACGTCTCAGGATCATTTTGTAAAATGTGAAAATTCCGATTAATAATATTTTTAACTTTAAAATTGAAAGGATGAAATGTTAGAACTAAAGGAATTTTATTGTTTGAAACTCGTTCCAAAGATGGTTCAAGGGCGTCTAAACGGGGGACGAGAAAAGCTTTCTGAACGGCGAGGTCTAAAAGGTTGGTAGGGTAACCACGTTAGACAAAAAAAGATCTCATTTCCATTGATTTGACTTGAAAATCTTGGTCGTCGCTACATAAGCGGCGAAGACGCAAGAATTGAGAGTAAGGGATGGATTGCTTAGTGTGGTTGGGATGAGAGGATGAAAATAGAAGATAACTATGGGAGTCAGTAGGCTTGTACGAGACCGACGTTTTCAGCGAATCACCATTAATCGAAATTAAAATATCAAGGAACGACACAGAGGTCTCGCTGATTTCCCACGTGAACTTCAGAGCAGGATGAAAATCATCAACAAAGTTGATGAACTGCTCTAAATGGACACGTGAACACGACGCTGTTCCTAAACAGTCATCGATAAATCTTCCGAAAAAATCAGGCAAGGGACCCGTGTATTGTTCAAAGATCTGTTTTTCAACATAACCAACAAATAAATTAGCATAGCTTGGACCCATTTTGGTGCCCATCGCAACACCACTTATTTGTTGATAATGTTCACCATCAAACGAAAAATTGTTAAGGGTAAGCACTAGTTCTGCTAAGCGGAGTAACGTGGTTGTGGAGGGTTCTAAATTAGTGCGCTGATCAAAGAAAAACTTCAGAGCTTCAAGGCCATCACAATGGGGAATGACGGTGTATAAGGACTTGACGTCCATCGTGAAAATAAATTTATCGGAACTACTGAAACGTAACTGGTCGAAAATTTGCAAGGCATGTTTAGTATCTTTGATATAAGAAGGCAACTTCTTAACCAAAGGATACATAACGTTGTCTAGAAAACTGGAAACGAGCTCGGTGGGGCAACTACAAGCGGAAACAATCGGCCTGCCAGGATTGTTAGGTTTATGGATTTTAGGTAGGAAATATATGACAGGCGTTCTGGGGGTTGTTAATATAAGGTTAGATGCAGAGGCAGGCAATTCACCGGCTTGGATGAAATTCTTGATGGTAGTTTTGACGGATTTTTGGTGAGATTGAGTGGGATCGGAATTCAACTTAGTATAAAAGATGGTGTCGCTGAGTTGACGAAGAGCCTCTTGTCGATACAAGTCCGCTCTCCAGACAACTACAGCGCCACCTTTGTCCGCAGGTTTTATGACAACGTCATTTCGGCATCGTAATGAATTCAAAGCTAGAAGCTCTTCTTTGTTAAGGTTATGAACTTGTTTTCTGCGCGGAGGTTGCAATTTATCAATGTCATGGCGGCATTGTCTTACGAAAAGATCAAGGGAAGAAAAATCACCTTCGGATGGAGACCAAGACGACTTCTTGGGGTTGAGTTCTTCGAAAATATCCTTATTGCTATTGAAAGTGGGCTTATCATGAAAAAAGGCTTTGAGGCGCATGCGGCGGAAGAAAGATTCGGTATCCTCTTTAACTGAAAATAGATCGATGGGCCCGGAGTTGGGAACAAACTTGAGACCTTTCGCAAGAAAAGATCTCTCGGGGTCAGATAATGGCAAATCAGAGGGAATAGTGAAAACTAGACGAGTGACTTCGTTAGAGGAACTAGTGCTTTGGGAGGGATTCGGGGAAGGACCCAGTAATTTGGCCAATTTGGACGCCTTAACGTCTTTAAGAAAAACATAGAGTCTGGAATTTAGCATGCGAATTTGTTGAACGATAGCGGTAAACAAAATAGGTGGGCAGACCTGGGAGAGAGAGGACTTACATCCCCAGATGTAGTCATCAGTATGTTGTAAATTACTGGACATAGATTTAATAGTGATACGCATCAAACGACGGGAATGACTCGAACAAGCCGCTGATATGTGATGGGAATAACGACGATCGATAGCGGGGAGATTAAAAGACAATAAATCAAAAGAGGATCTAAAACCATAGGGAATGACCCCCCGATATAAACAACGACTAATAAAAGTAATGTGACTGGAAAAAACGGGTTTTAGATAAAATAAGGTCAAACAAACGTAGAGCATGATTACTGATCGACGGTAAAAAAGGAAGCAAATAACTTACCATTTCGTGACGGAGACTTTGACGAAACTTCTTAAGGTTAGGCATGTCGCAGCGGTATATAGAATATCCGAGAGTAGTAAAAAAGTAGAGTGCTGCGTAGACAGTGTTTTGAATATATAGCAAAGTGAAAAGGTGGTAAACTGCCAAGAATTTAGTGACGAGATACTGACGTTTCGAGCGGAGCCCTTCATCAGAGTAAGACGAGATGAAATGAAATAAATAGGGCTTATATGTATGCCAAAAGGGTGTCACAAGTAGAAAGTAGCCAATCAAATGCACGGGAGATAAACAAACTAATAATTAATGAGATGGGAAACGTTAGATCATTTGCTATTTTTAACAGTCGATCAGCAAGCAGACTGAGGGGGCGGGAGAAATGACAGGTCCAACAACGTCAGGTCCAGCGACGTCTTTCAGACAGGTTTGCTGAACATCTTCGTTCCGTGAGGATCAATGATGGTGACAAACCTGTAGCCCGCCATTTCAACAGCTCCAACCATTTGGTTTCAGACATGAAGGTCTGTGCCATCCTTCCCATCTCCGGTGGCAACGATAACCGCAAGCGGCAAGAGAAGCGTCTCATTTTTAAACTTGGCACCACACATCCTCTTGGTCTTAACGAACGTTTTTCTTTTATTTAATTTCCTACAAATTTTTGGTTATTTTAGTTTGCTTGGAACCTTTATTATTATTAAATTTTTTATTATTCGCGTATGCACTTTCATTCCTTTTCAAGTTTTTGTTTCTTATGCTAATATTATCGCCTAATCCCCCCTTGAATATTGGACCTGTCATTTTCTCCCGCCCCCTCAGTCTGCTTGCTGATCGACTGTTAAAAATAGCAAATGATCTAACGTTTCCCATCTCATTAATTATTAGTTTGTTTATCTCCCGTGCATTTGATTGGCTACTTTCTACTTGTGACACCCTTTTGGCATACATATAAGCCCTATTTATTTCATTTCATCTCGTCTTACTCTGATGAAGGGCTCCGCTCGAAACGTCAGTATCTCGTCACTAAATTCTTGGCAGTTTACCACCTTTTCACTTTGCTAAAAAACTGTAGTCGCCTTACAGCATTTGACGTCATCAGCGTTATTCGGACTCAGACTCTTTTCTCCCGGCCATGTTTTGAAAAACTCGTGTTTGGAACAAGATATCTCGAGAAGTTTTTATCCGTTTACGATATGTTATATATCGTTAGAATCGTCTCGATACGGCCGATTTTTAGAAAAAAATTGAAAATTCTCGTATATGCACTTTAATGTTTTTCGATGTTGTAATTAGCATAGGTTTGACCATTAATATTTTTTATCGCAAGCTGGCGATTCAAGTCCTTTGATATCGAATCCTAATCTACTTTTTTAATTCGAATTGAAGATTCGATTATAACTTTAAACATACTATAAATACACCACACTATAATAAGGTACATATATAAAGTAATATATATATATATATATATATATATATATATATACGAAAGTATACAAAATATACAAATGTGCCCTACCGGCTATTACCATATGGCTTTATGGTAACTGTGGACTTGGGACCCACTATGTACGGCTACACATTGTAGGATTGCATTGTGGAGTCACCAAAGCGCTCAAACTGCGAGCAGTGGGCGATGCGTAATGCGAACAGTAAACGTCTCACTGAGAGACTCTCCACCCAATCCATGAGAGCGCTCAAACCACATGAGCGGTGAGCTATATATATTATATATATATATATATATATATATATATATATATATATATATATATATATATATATATATATATATATATATATATATATATATATATATATATATATATAATATATATATATATATATATATATATATATTACTTTATATATGTACTTTATTATTCCAGGCATTCCACCCGATCAAACTACATGTTGAAAGGATTTATGGTGAAGGAAAATTTCGAGTGTTGGAATACATACATTTTAAGACCCAACCGGGACCAGTTGCGAAAAATGAAAAGGCCAGGGCCGTAGCTAGTGGGGGGTGTGGGGGGTGTTACACCCCCCTAGCATTTGAATTTTTGAATTTCAGGTAAATTATCAGCTTGATTTAAACCGAAAATCAGGTAAACAATGCACCAATTGACTTGTCCGAAAAGCACACCAGGTGTAAAAATTCGAAATCATAACTTATACTTCATGTAAATATCAATCATTGTGGTATTGCACCGACAGACAGACGACAGTTTCCGATTGTGCGACGATGAGCCCACGGTGATATGGCGTTCAATATGGCGTTCAATGTTTTTGAATTTTAGTCGAAAGCAAATGCGAAAAAAATTTTAGCCGATGCGAAATGGACTTAAATATGTGTAAATTGCGATGTAGATAACTCTGACTGAACGAAAAATATTTTCAGGTAAAATAAGAAATAATTTCGAAAATCAGGTAAATTTCTTTCCCTACCCCCCCCCCCCCCTGGTCTTCTTTGCTCGCGACGGCCCTGTTTAAGGCCTTCCGGCTGGGAAAGGCCTCAAAGGCCTTAACGTTGCATTTTTCGCAACTGGTCCCGGTTTCGTCTTAAAATGTATGTATTCCAACACTCGAAATTTTCCTCTTATATATATTATATATATATAGCAATTATTCACCGAAGTGGAGGTGAATAGTGTTGGATATTTACCGAGCCGCGAAGCGGCGAGGTAAATATCCACACTATTCACCGACACTGAGGTGAATAATTGTTTTAGCATATACCTGGGAGGTGAATAGCAAACTCGAAAACGTTTTTTTATTACAAAAAATGAGCAAAAACTCGATTTACACTTTAATATTTCGCGTGCGAGAACGCGCGAGAAACGTCACACGACAACATCATGTGATAAACTGACAGAAAACGTAACGAGTTCGTTTCATGATCAAACAATTATACGATTATACGAATCGTGTGCGATGAAAGGCAAGGAAAATTTGGATTTTTTTCCGATCGCTGCAAATACATATTCGCAAGTCTTAAAGCTCGTGCTGAATACTGTCGCTGCAATAGCTGCTTGGAAGTTTGACATTGAAGTTGAAATGTACCACCAGAAACGAAGCCATGAAGGAGATCATTTGGCTATTGGAATCCCCCAGCTCGTCCCCCAGTATAGCTGGAGTTTGAAAGACCAGCAGTCATGAAAAACCATGCTGTTTGCTGCAAATTGACAAGATTGAGAGTGTCAACTTCAACTAGCTCGCCTTCTTCGTACAGCTTCTCAACGACTTCTTTTGTCATTAGATAGCTTAAGATCTACGACGTCGACGTCATGCTAGGACGTCAGGGCCGAGCAGAAGACTGGGACTAGGACGTCGTCGTAAATAAACAAACATCTACTTTAGATTCACGACGTCGACCTTTAAATTTGTAAACACTGTAAATACACATTATATTTTGAAACTAGAAATACGTGTACGCAACAACCCCTCGCCCGCTTACTGTTTGAGGCTTAATTAATATTGCCAAACTGAACAGATTTTCAAAATGCTTATTTTTTGGGTGCAATTTGTGGGTAGTGTACTGAACAGTACCCAAGTGGGAAAGTCTGCCAACACTAAATTGTCTCGCAGGCAGGGTTGGAAACCAATTGTGTAACTATTGATTATTGAAATTAATAATTAATTTTAATAATTATTAATTTAAATAATAATTGTATTAATTATATATTACATAATTAAGTTAATTATGTCAGTTATCCTTTTAATAATAAATTTCAACATGCATGTTTACAGTAACAGTTTCATGTACCAGTATTTCAATGGTATTCAAGTACCGGTAACACAATTTCAAAAAATGAAATGACAAAAGCCCATAATATACAACAAAGAACGATATTGCTTAATCTAATTATTTCACCAATATATATATTAATTCAGGATGAAATTCCTTTCAGCTGCTTCTTGTCAGTGAGATGATACCACTTGTTTAATCCCTATAACATGTTCCCCTGACACAGTGAGTGTTAATTACCTACCCATGACCATGAATTATACATTATACAGTATTTATCCTTCAAAAGCTGTGTAAAAATATACATTGAAAGCCTAGGACTGGCACTGTCCAGGCCTACTATCCAGAACAAAGGTGAATTTAAACACACACACTAAGCCATTGGCCAGAAGGGCATATGCCATAATATCAGATGAGTGTAAATGCTGATTGTTATAGCCAGTATGGTGTATGTTTACACTATTAAAGTCAATAAAATGTAAGCCAGGCCCAGGTCGTGGCTGGCAGCTTGGTCCTATAGACTTGCAATATATGTAAACACAGCTAAAGTCTGTAATTTTGTACATCCTTACTACAAGACACCAGTATATACTCTATATCAGCTAATTTTTGAGTTTTGCAATGAGTGTTGTCTGACTATATATTGATAAGCTCGATGCTTTTATTAATATATAATCTTATTATATTATATAATTATGCATGCATGTACCGGTATTTCAATGGTATTCAAGTACTGGTAACACATTTCAAAAAGATGAAATGACAAAAGCTAGTCCATAATATGCAACAAAGAACATTGCTTAATATAATTATTTCACCAATATATCATTAATTCAAGATGAAATTCCCTTCAGCTGCTTGTTGTCAGTGAGATGATGACCAGTTGTTTAATCCTTAATGTGTTCCCCTGACACAGTGAGTGTTATAACCTACCCAATTATACAGTATCTATATACAGTATTATATCCTACAAAAGCTGTGTAAATATATACATTGCAAGCCTAGGACTGGCATTGTCTAGGCCTAATACAGGACAAAGGTGTTTACACAAACACACTAAGCCATTGCCCAGACCAGCATGCCACCAGATGAGTGTATAAACACTGATTGTTATAACCAGTGTGGTGCATGTTTATAGACTATTAAAGTCAGTAAAATGTAAGCCAGGCCCAAGGTGGCATTCAGCCAGGTTGGGGCCTGGTTAGTCCTATATAGACTTGCAGTATAAACACAACTATAATCCGTACTTTTTTACATCCTTACCACCAGTACTGGTACTCACTATATAGGCTAATTATCAAGTATTGCAATTATTCCATTGTGGATGAGGTTGCAAAGTGACCGAGTGAAACAATGGTGATGGATAATTTAAATTAAAGCACATAATTTATTGGTATATCGTGTGTAAGTACTATTCAATTTCGAGCGAAAGCCCTTCAAAGAGTGATTTTGTGATGTATGATTGGCGCTTTCTCGATATATGAACAAACCGAAATTCAAATAATCGCTAATCCTAACCTACTGACTTGGGTTGATGTTATAATAATTTTAAATTTCGGTTGCCATGACGACATGCCAAAAGTGAAATGTTCCGACCACGATATCTTTTGAAGTACTAACTCTAAGAACTCATTCTACATATCTAATGAAAGCTTGATTAACAGCCTCTCACATACCTACAAAAATATTTTTGTAACTGATAGCTAACAGCTTGAAAAAAGCGACGACGCTTGGATTGGATTTGACAAACTCCGAGTAAATATTTTAGATATTCAGACGACCATATCTTTTGAACTACTAACTCTACAAAATCATGCTATACATCAAATAAAAGCCTGAATAACATACTCGAACATGTTTGCAAAACGATCTTTGTAACTGATTAACAGGTTTAAAAAAACGAAAACGGGTTTACCTTTAGTTTGACGCCACGTATAAAAGTATAAAACTTGATTTACGAACTTGACATCTTCCGACGACGATATATTGCATTTTCACTGCCTTTTCACGATCTTTTTGAACACAAATCTTCATTCACCGTATAACCCGACAAAACACGTACTTTCTTTTATTATTCAAATGCAGATATTTAGTATTTACCATATCTAGTTACCAGGGCCAAATTTTCCAATGTCGCGCATGATCGACGACGTTGATCCTGAATATATATAGATATATATACAAGGAAACTGAAAGTGACTTTACATTACGCCTGGAATCCGTGATGAGGGACTAAACGCCGGTCGATATTATCACCCTCGCCCTCAGGCCTTCGGCCGGCGCTTCGCGCCGGGCGAGGGGATAAAATGAACTTTAAAGAGACGCGTGAGTTCATTACCGTCTGTTATGCTCTTGGAGATATAAACGAAGAAGAGTATGCCATATTAAGCGAAACGTTCAAGTCACGAAACCCTGATTTTCCGTACAAGAGCTATGAAAAATTTAGCTTGAACGAAATGGACGAGGACGAATGTTTGGCTGAGTTAAGGTTCACGAAGCTGGACATTCCTGAACTCGCCGAAGCTTTAGGTACAATATGTAATGGGCTAGAAGCTTTATGTTTGCTTTTGAGAAGGTTGGCATATCCTTGCCGCCTTAGCGATTTGGTACCGCGTTTCGGAAGGCCAGTGCCAGAGCTGTCACTTATAAT